>JAIUZE010048136.1:0-17785 GCA_022085475.1 Heliosperma pusillum
CATCACTCAATTTTGACAATAATTCAACTTGTTGTTATATAATTGCTCATAATTAGACTTTAAAAGCATATTTTAATCAAATAAATCCAAATTAAATTACAATAATTTCAAAATTCGAATTTTAATTTTTTGTACATTCTGGAACATTTCCATGACACTCATAATGTCAAAAATCATGGTTTAAAAATTTCGAATCGGTTTAGAGAAAAATGGTTGCGCTTTATCGGTTTTATCAAATAAAATACATAAAGCATGCAAACATTAATCATATTAAATTTTCAACTTTAGATCTGAAATGTGGGACATTTATGCAACCAGGAACAATTTTCTCTTGACATGAATAATATTTTAGCTATATATGTTTAATTAGTCACAATTTATGCCATTTTTACATTAAAAATTCATAAATCATGCAAGACAAATAATATAAGTCTGAAATTTTCCAGTATGACCAGAAAACATGCATGTGACAACATATCAAAATTTCATCATCATATTCAAATCGGAAGTATATTTGCTAAATTAGTCACTATTTATGTCATTTTTACATTAAAAATCCATAAATCATGCTAGACAAATCACATCAGTCTAAAATTTTCCAGTCTGACAGGAAAACATGCATGTGACAACATACTAAAATTTCATTGTCAGATTCAAAGCGGAAGTATTTTTAACCATTTGACCTTTATTTATTTCCTTTTATCATATAAAAATCATAAATCACACGAAATATGTCCACTTCACACGAAAATTTGCATGCAGTAAGTAAAATGCATGTGTGATATTGTGTAAAAATTTCAAGGTCAGAAGGTAAGTCTAACTATTTTTAGAATTTTAAACATCATTTTACTCATTAAAATGTAATAAAAATACTAAAAATCATATTTGAGCACTATAAATTTCCATAAATCATCAAAATGACCTAAAATCATATTAGGACCAGAATATATTGACATGCAAATAACTTTGTGATTTTATCTTATAAAACACAAATTACTAGTTTTCATTAAGTTACCATAACTCGAAAAAACTATAAATCGATTATGCATGCAACAACCTTGGCTCTGATACCACTTGTTAGTTTCTTAAACTCGATATTAGACACTTCTAATATCAATTCACATTTAGTTTACTCTTAAACATGCATAACAAAATATAAAGGAAAGAACCATTTCTTACATTGATTATATGGAAATGGGCACAATATTTGAACTCCTTTCAAATATTGATCTTGAGCTAGTAAGATGAGGATGAAGTCCAAGTTTCAAAATAGAAAACCTCCAATTAGTTGCACCCAAGACTACCCTTAATCTCTACAAAATAATACTACACTAGTATTAAATGTAGTAGCCCTTTAAAATGATCTAATAACTCTTAATACTACACTAGTATATTATTAGAGAATATGAACTCTAAGTTTTATGTAAACTTCTTAAGTTTAGTGAGATGTTAGAGAGAAGAAATGATTTTGCATGAATCAATTATATGAGGTAGAGTGTAGTATAAATAAGAGGAAAAACATGCCTTATTTGGCTTGCTCAAAACCGGTCACCCACACACACCCACATGGGTGGGGTGTTGTCATTTTCATATTGTTCTTCACAATGTAAAGTTGAGTGTATGGATTATTGTAGTAATGATTTGTTCTAATTCTTAATTAGAATAAAATACAAACTAAAATCATACCCACCAACACCATAAAAACCGGTGCACCCATGTAATATGGGTGTCCATTTTATTTTTGCAATTTGTCATTTGTCACAAGTGTGACATGTGACATGTAACATGTAATTAGGCTTATAAATGTACATTTAACAAATTTAAATGCAATTTCATAACAAATAAATTAGACTTAACATTTTAAGTCACATTTTATAATTACATGTAAATAAAATGGGTCCTCTCATATTTGGTTAAAATAATCTACAACAATTTGTAATTATAATTAACCAAATTAACTTATCTCAAATGTTTCATAAACATAATGCATTCTTAGTAATATAACAATTAAATTACTAAAATGAATCTTATTTAATCATATTACAATAAGATATATTTCTCACTCACAATTTGAACTTGGTTCATTTTAAGGGATTAATTAATCTGTATCACTATACAATTAATTAATGTACATGATTAGGGGATGTCCTTTAGGTGTGACCTCAAGGGATCAACTGATCACCACCGTCATACGACAGTAACGTCAAACTCAATTGAGCCAATCGTTACCGATTTATGTTGACCAGTTGACTATAATATTCATCATCCCTTTGTATTCTTATTATTGAGATTTAATTATGTGATCGCACTATTGTTGAGGACACTTACTCCAACATAAACATGGCTGAGATTTACATAACGGCGTAGCACAAAGAATTTCTGTGACAAACCTCGCGAATGCGGAAATAAAACATACAAGTATGTGATATAATAAGCGGAAATACGGAATTTTAAAAACCTTTATACATGCAAGATAAGTATACGAGGAGTGTCAAATTACAAACCGAATACAAAATACTATAAGATAAGAGACGTAGTCTCTCAAAAGATTAACAATGTCAAAGTGATTAGCAAACTAGCTAATTAACGACTAGAGGTGAATCTTCCAGGGACAACGCCCGCTAGCTCACACCCGAACCCAAAATAGCATAAGCAAAAAGCCATCCAAATCAAGCAACCTGTTCATCCATGAAAAACATGAACGCCACAGTCAGTGGGGAGTAACTCCGGGTTCTCCCAGCCATATCACATTAAACGTACATAAAAAGAAATACAAAAGTAGAAGCATGCATATATAGATATACATGTGAAATACGATAAGGATACATAGGCAATTCAATATATAATGATAAGAGCATAAGAGTTACAAGTCCGAATCCATCATGTTATACAAAGACTCGGGGAAGACACTCTTAGGCAACCGAATACGCTCACTAGGGCTTACATCTCACCGTTAGCGGTATAAGTTTATTTGATAAGATTGAGACTCGACAAACAAACCATGCCAAGTCATGCAATGATCATGAATAAACAATCATGGACTCGACAAACAAACCATGCCAAGTCATGCAATGATCATGAATAATCAATCATGTAATCACGCATCCAAACACAACGACACAAAGACGACATCTCTCACGGTAAATGAAACGCACTAGCACCGTGTACATGGCAAGTATGATTAAAAGGCATCCACTGGATAAGACATTTCTCTGAACGCATACACGATTCAATTCATTTCGTATATGTAGACTAATTTCCTCCGGTAGGACGACGATAATAATACGGTCCTAGTCTAAACCTGGCCAGACTCTCGAAATAACGTGTTCCGATTCGACATGCGATATAAACGTTTCGCATCCAAGACTCGGTCAATCATAGACGCCGAGTACCCCAAATTCGGTCGATATTCACGAAAAAGAGGCGGAAAAGAGCACAAGCCTCATAACAAGCGGTACGCTACATGCAAATAACACCACCTCGCAAGTACACAACATTTGACGGCCGGGTCGATCAACGCAATGCGTTCGCCTCCCAACAACGTCGTCGTATGCCCACTAACACATGCAATTAAGCAGTAGGATACATCCCCGTTCCGACATTCCAGCCTTACGAACGTGGAGGTAGCCAAGGGAATGAGAGTACAAAGCACATAACAAAATAGTGCTCAAACCGTAACATTTGTAAAAACCGACTCAAAGTGGGACATACCAAAAACCGTCACAAAACATGAGAATAGGGAATTATATAAATTAACTATGATAAAAATGAATCAATACATGATACATAAGCATTAGACCAACTTTAAGAAGCATAATAAATAGGAAACATAGATCTTATCTCAAAACAACAAGTTTGGAAACTAAATAAAACAAGGGTCCACTTCAAACTGTCATTACTAGAGTTCTAGATATGAAAATACAGAAATTCCAAGTTGAGGTGATAGCTTATCCTCTTACGGTTCCAACGATAGGTCACAAGCCCAAAACAAGCAAGTAACGAAGGAGATATGATCATTTTACGAAAAGGGGTCAGTGTAGTGAAACTGCACAAGTCACGACCGTGACTTGTATTTCACGCCCGTGAAACCCTCTGTTACGCAAGGGTAATTGATCAGCCACTATTTCACGCTCGTGACTTGAGTTTCACGACCGTGACTTGGGTCAAGACAACTCCAATTTGTTCTAAACTCAACCATCATCAACTATTATCATAAATCATCACTTCTCATATCAATTCTCAACAAATAACAAGTATCATCATCAACAATCATCAACTAACAACAATCATCATCAATAACATGAATCCTAATCTTTTTAATCGTATTCTAAATACGAATTCTAACATAGAAGCATGTAAAACACGTAAATGATATCGAGTAACCCTTCACCGTTACCTTTTCGCGTCTTTAATCGATTTCTAAGCCTTCCTCCACTAGATAGTAATCTTTGTCGGGGTCTAGAAAGTCTCCACCTAAACAAAGACGACAAAAGATGAATATAATTCACCTTTGAGAAAGACGGATAAATTGAAAAGCGATAAAGATGGTATATTTATTACCAATACGGATAGAGGAAGATGAGAGGGAAAGAATAAGACGAACTTACGTGAATTTGAGCAAGAAACGAATGAGATATGACGATTCTAAGCTTGGATCAAAATGGAGGCAAGGTTTTTCTTTGGTTTCTTAGTAATGAAGAAATGTTGTGTTTGTGTGAGTATGAATTAGGTTAGGAGGTAGTATGAGGGAGTATGAGGGAAAAAGTCAATAAAAAGTCAAAGGCGACTTAAGACGGGCTTTACTTGAAATTCCGTGTAAAATCCAAATACGGACTCGGAAATTCTAAATTCGACACGGAAAATTTACTTCTAAACTAAAACTAAATTTCGCTGAAAAGTATCCGAAAAAATATTTTTACTATAAAAATAAGGTACATTTGCGGGTGTTACAATTTCACTATAGATTTTCGGCTCTTGCATGATCTTTTGACAAATGGACTCTCACGGCACACTCGGACACTCATTGTATGTAAAAGGTGATTTCTTTATATGTAAATGTTTTTGAGACACTCACCTATCTACGACTTATGAAAATGTGTCCGCAGTCTAATATGGTAAACAATTCAAAACACAAGTCAAAGATCACAATGCACATAGAAAAGAAGCCGGAAAAATAAGAAGAAGGCTTTGGGAAATGGGTGAAAGGTGGACAAACAGTTATGGTCATGTGAAGGTTAGAATGAGCTAGCAACTGACCAATAATAAATGAATACTCAATCCAAACTTTCGATCAATTTCCCAGAAGATGAAAAACGAAGCCAAAGTAACAGATTGGCTTATTTCACACGAAACACAAGGGTAAACTCCTTCTATTGATTTGACATTTTGAGGAGATACTCACAACTTCTTCTTTTATTTTTTTCTTTCTTTTTCTATTTCTTTTCTTTTTACATTTTCTTTTTCAATTTCATTCATTTTTTTTCTTTTCTTTTCTGAACATAACATCACTTCTTTTACATTTTCGGTCTCCCAAATTCACTTTGTCATATAAGAACAAATCTTCTCAAAAGAGCACCCACACACCATAGTCTAGCTTCTAGCTCAAAAGGTAGGGAGTTTTTATGTGTAGCTATTATTTTGTGAAACTTTGTATGAAGGGGTTAATTTTGAGGGGTAATTCAAAGTGAAAAAGGCTTCAAATCTTAGTGAATCATGAATGCAATGATTATAGGAATGAAATGAGAACCATACTTATGCGTTTTGACATGACACATATCACAAGGAGAACTACACACACCTAGATGAGACTGGGTATAGATGTACCAGTCTAAGGAGGTTCTACCTTACAATATATGTAACTTGCCGAATGTCAAGATCAAGCGTACTCATCTATAGATTCATTCCATGCCTACTGTGTACAAGACTTCCCCATGTATGCACAATTCAATGAATATTGAATCATTATCTTTTGAAAGCTCTAAGTTTGGGAAATTTAACATGATAGCATAGTAAACAAGCAAGCAAAGCATGAAAAGCATTCAATTATGTTCAGAAATTTTTAAATTTTCTCAAAAATCTTCTTTTTCTTTTATTTAAAATTTGAAAAATGATCAACTAAAATGCAAAATGGGAAAATCCAATCCCTCCTCCAAGCGAAACATCACATTGTCCTCAATGTGAGCACAAAGACAAAATATGCAATGAAACGCTTAATGGGAAGAAGGGTAAAAAGGGAAAAAGATGAAAGAAAAGTGAAGCTTACTAGTGAGCGCGGACTCCCCCAAGCTAGTCTTTTGGACTTGACAAGGAAGGTCTTCATAGATTCTTCAAAAACTCTCTCATCTGCAAGGTAAATCTAACAAAACAACGAAAAAGGGAAAAATAAAAATAAAATGCAAAAAGAAAGGGAAAACACGGGTTGCCTCCCGAGAAGCGCTGGTTTAACGTCTCGCTAGACTCTTTATTAATGAAAATCATTCTTTGTGCCTTAAAAAGCATGTCAATGCGCTTAGAAGTCGATCATATACCTACGCATGAGCTATACAAAAACATATGTAAGCAATTGTCAAGATATAGGCATGAAATATTGAAGGTAATAATTGATTGATATATCTTATCATTGTGCGCATGACAAACTTCATAGATGACCACTGAACTGCTCCACTCGTCAGTGAGAGATGGAGTGAAATGTTTAAGATCATGGAACAAACAATTAGTTTCCAAAATATTATTAGTGGACTCTAATTGGGGGTAGGGTGAATCAAAGGAGTGAGAATCAAAAATGGGTGGTTGATCCCACTTAATTTCAAGGCTAGGTTCACAAAACCCAGTATCATTTTCAAATAAATCTGGAATATCCTTAGCGAAGGGATTTTCAAAGAAATAGGATGACTCGATCGACGACTCTCAATTGGAGTCACAAATAGGCTTAACAACATCCTTGTCTAAAGTCTCGACTACCATATGGTCAATATCAATAATGGGGGTCTCAAAATTGTCAAATAGAACGACACTAGAGTGACTTTAAAAAGAAAAGGTTGGACCATCATCATCGTCATCTATTAATTCATATGATTGGGGAGAATTAGACTTATATGGGGGGGGGGGCTGAAAAAGCATAGGAGAAAGTAGACTCACATGGGGGGGCTGAAAAAGCATAAGGAAAATTGATTGGCTTACTTCTTTAAACCTGGGTTCTTCCTTTTGCCCTTTGAGCATTTGAATTTGAGCCATGACTTCATTGATTTCCTCTTGGATTCTCAACCGCCGGTGCGTTTCATCCCGAGATTGGGATGCCATAAAGTCCAAGAAAATCCAAAGTTCCTCTCCTCTCTTCTGATAAAAACTTCCACCACTCAATTGCATAGCCAGGCTATGATACTCAATGAGCATTCCACGAAGCACGACATCTCTCATATAGGTCTCATCAAGGGTATACCCAAGAGAGATAATATGGTTAGAATAGCTATAAAATTGGTTGAGGTATTCATGGAAAGGCTCATTCTCGCATTGTGGAGGTTGGAAATAGATAGTCATTGAGAGAAAATAAAGCAATCCCTTTGAAAGAAAATATTCCTATTACCTGAAAAGAGTCACTATACTACAAGGAAAAGGTGAGAAAGATCTCAAGGAACAAGTGTTCCTCGAGACAAAAGAAAAGAAAAAAAGGAAAAGACAAGGTAAAACTCTACTAATCACAAATAAACAAAACCGTGCTCCCCGGCAACGGCGCCAAAATTTGATCAGTTGTCGCGTACCATAATCAAAGATAAATAACCCTTGGCTAGGCTAACAACAAATAAATGCAATTAGGGAAGTAAGGGGTCGATCTCGGGGAGACGGGAGATACTTGTGAAAAGATATGATTAGAATTTTAACTTGTATGATTGTCACAATGGTTATTACTAATGCTAGAAAACTAAAACAATAATTAATGACTCAATATAGAAAAGGATCTAGGGAAGTAGGTTCACACATGTAGATTAACATATTGATGAAATTGGATTTAGGATATGCAAATAATTCATTGTGAGTTCGTAAGAATGATGTGTTCATTACAATCATAGATCAGATGGTCTAGCAGGCTTTTAGGCAATTTACTAGGTCTTAATCCACCATGTCATGCTTTGTCTATTCAATTCACGTATCTCTACCTTGGAAAGGAATTCCATTTTAGTCAATGATTTTGGCCGGAAATCGTTAACTATCGTTACAATCCAAACATGCATAGACACAACGTTTTAAAGGCATAATTTCTTTTATCCATTTATCATCTTTTAATCAATCTAACATGGCTACCCTACACCCTAGAACAAAGATTACTTATGCATGATTAACAATGAAAGGGAAACTAAGATTATAAAACTAAGAATGGTAAACATGATAAAGGAAATACTAAAAGAAAATGAAACTATAATGTAAACACGAGAATAAAGATTACCGGAAGGGATGAGCAAAGATTGAAATGGAACAAGAACTTGAATAGGAAATACAAACCTGAAAACTTGAGTTCCAATTACAAGTAGAACCATACAATCGAAGAAAACTTAGAACTAAACTAAACTAGAGAAAACTAAAACTAAACTAAACTAAGAAAGATGAGAGAAAGAAGAAACTAAACTAAACTAAGAAGAGAAGTGTTTGTTTTTGTACATAAGATTGATGATGAGAAGAGGGGCTGGAGCTCTCTTTATATAGCATTAGGGTTTCGTGGGGAAGGGGTCGAGCATTGAACATATAGGACAAAAATAGGAAGTTGAAGCATTTTGCTCGAAGCAGCAGAGATACCCGATCGGGTACACACTTACCCGATCGGGTAAGTTGTCATCTAGAAGCTTTTGACTAACGTTTCATCTGCCTTTGCTTTGACTTGACTTCCATCATCCCCCTTGACCTCTTGAGACGGGTTTGTTGATAGGGTTTTGTGGGAAATATCGGTATACTTTCCTTTAAAATTTCGGATTATAATGAAATTATAACTATATGAATTTCTAGTCATAAATGAAATTGCATAATATAAAACAAGAGATTAAGAAATAACCTTCGGTCCTAGTAAAAGGCCTAAGAACAAATACCAAAGTAGGTATTCTCCTAATCGTTACACCCAAGATGGTTCAAGAAATGCCTTCGTCGTGCTAGAACGAATACCCAAAAATTACTTCTAATTTTGTGTGTATAATTAATTGATGATGAATATGAAGATGAATAAGAGAGGCAAAAATCAGAATTTTTCTTCTCTTTTCACCCTAGGTGTGCCGTGAGATTAGAGTAGTCTAGGGTTTGATTTTATTTTCTTTTTATGACCCTTGAGCCGAGAATTCAAGAGGAAAGAAAATATCCATAATCAAAAACCCTAGTTTCCATATTTATCTCAACCTCTATTAGGTAATTAGCATATTATTTTAATATATACATAATGTAATATGTATTCTAATTATTACTAGTAATGGACCGTCACATAAACCGAGTAATGCCGGATCAATACTATATAATAATATCGTGTAACACATATTCGCCAACTTAAATATAACAGTTTACATTTAGTTTAGACCAACATTATATACATTGATTAAATATAACATTTTATATTCAATTACCAGCTAACATTATTTAATCGTTATTAAATAATCGTATCATCATCACATTTGACTAACCTTTTAGTCAAATACTTCGACTAACCTTTTAGTCATTTAATAAGGCATCAATATGATTATTTTCTCAAATAATCACATCTCTCAAACACATCCTTTAGGTGTGACTTTTAGGGATCAGTTGATCACCGCCATCTGTATGACAATAACGTCAAACTTATCTAGCAAGTCAACCGTTATCGATAAACGTTAATCAACTGATTATAATACAAAGTATACCCTATGAACCTTAGCTGTTATCACACTAACTGTGGAGGACACTAGCTCCAACAATCTCCCACTTGTCCTTACAAGTGTATGTGCGATAACCGATTCTCATATCCTTAAATTTGTCGCACTCAATGTAAAACAATTTCCAAAGTCCGCATTCACAAAGGTCGTATTTTACAAGTGATCTGTAACACCCGGAAATGTACCCTATTTTTATAGTGAAAATATTTTACGGATACTTTTCAGCGAAATTAAGTTTTAATTTAGAATTTAATTTTCCGAGTCGAATTTAGAATTTCCGAGTTCGTATTTGGAATTTCCGCGAGATTTCAAGTAAAACCCGTCTTAAGTCGCCTTTGACTTTTTATTGAATTTTTCCTCATACTCCCTCATACCCCCTCTTAACCTATTTCATTCCTCACACAACTCAACTTACTTCATCACTAAGAAACCCAAATCAAAACCTTGCCTTCATTTTCATCCAATCTTTGAATCGTCATATCTCATTCGTTTCTTGCTCAAATTCACGTAAGTTCGTCTTATTCTTCCCCTCTTAGCTTCCTCTATCCGTATTGGTAATAAAATTACCGTCTTTCTCGCTTATCAAACTTTCCGTCTTTCTCAAGGTGAAGTAAATTCATCTTTTATTAACTATTTTGTAGGTGGTGATCTTCAAGATCCCGACAAAGACTATTTCCTAATAGAAGAGGACCTTGACGCGGAGTGAAGACGCAATCAGGTAACGGTGAAGGGTTACTCGATATCATTTACGTGTTTTACGTGTTTTCTATGCTAGGAATCGCTTTTAGAATATGAATAGGAGTTTAGTAATTGTGTTGATGATGGTATATATTGTTTGTTGAGAATTTATATGAGAATCTATGATTTATGTTGATAATCGATAATTGATAAATGTTGAAACTTAGTTGAAATGGTGATTTTCGTGTGATATGGACCCCAGCCGGTCGACCGGCAGCCGGTCAGACCACCGGCTGGGGCAGTGGCTGTATATTATTACATGTTACGTGATTTTTGAATTATGAAGTTGGGCTCAGCCGGTCGACCGGCAGCCGGTCAGACCACCGGCTGAGACACCCCTCTTTTCCCTTTGTCTTTCTCATGACCCTTTGGTCCCAGCCGGGTAGCCGGCAGCCGGTCCCATTGACCGGCTGGAACACACTGACATTTCAGTGTGGTTTTCGTATGATGCATTGGCCTTAGCCGGGTAGCCGGCAGCCGGTCCACCTGACCGGCTGGCTCCTGCTGGATGTTGGTTGTATTTCTTGTTTACGATTTCATTTATAATAGTTCACATTTTTCGTTTATCGTATAATTTTACGTAGTGACTTATAATATTAATGTTTTGAATATATGACATTTCATTCGCTTGTATCACATGTTTTGTGACGGTTTTTGGTATGTTCCACTTTGAGTCGGTTTTTACAAATGATACGGTTTGAGCACTATTTTGTCTTGTGCTTTGTGCTCTCATTTCCTTACCTCCACGTTCGTAAGGCTGGAATGTCGGAACAGGGATGTATCCTACTGCTTAATTGCATGTGTAGTGGGCATACGACGACGTTGATGGGAGTTGAACGCATTGCGTTGATCGACCCGGCCGTCAAATGTTGTGTACTTGCGAGGTGGTGTTATTTGCATGTAACGTACTGCTTGTTATGTGGCTTGAGCTCTTTTCCGCCTCTTTCGTGAATTGTATCTACCAAATTTGGGGTACTCGGCGTCTATGATTGACCGAGTCTTGGATGCGAAACGTTTATCGCATGTCGAACCGGAAAATGTGATTTCGGGATTCTAGCCTGATTTAGAGTAAGACCGGGTATTTATATCGTCGTCCTACCGGAGGAAATTAGTCTACATATACGAAATGGATTGAATCGTGTATGGGTTCAGGGAATGTTTTTCTCCCGTGGATGCCTGTTAATCATACTTGCCATGTACACGGTGCTAGTGCGTTTCATTTACCGTGAGAGACGTCGTCATTGTATGGTTATGTGTGGATGGGTGATTACATGATTGATTATTCATGGCCATTCCATGACTTGGCATGGTTTGTTTGTCGAGTCTCAATCTTATCAAACTTATTCCGCTAACGGTGAGATGCAAGCCCTAGTGAGCGTATTCGGTTGCCTAAGAGTGTCTTCCCCGAGTCTTTGTATAACATGATGGATTCGGGTTTATATTCCATATGCTCTTATCATTATATATTGAATTGCCTATCTATCCTTATCGTATTTCACATGTATATCTATATATGCATGCTTCTACTTGTATTGCCTTTATGTACGTTAAGGTGATATGGCTGGGAGGAGAACCCGGAGTTACTCCCCAACTGACTTGTGGAGTTCATGTTTTTCATGGATGAACCAACTTGATTGCTTGGATGGCTTTTTTGCTACGATTAGTTTGGGTTAGGGGTGTGTGAGTAGGGGCGTAGTCCCCTGATGAAACACCTCTAGACGATTTTAGCTTGTTTGCTAAACACCCCCCCACTATTTTACTTTGTTAGCATTTGAGAGACTCGTTATTTGTTGTAGTTTATTTCGTACTTTGGTTTGTAATATTTGACACTCCTCGTATACTTCTTCTTGCATGTATAAAAGTTTTAAAAACTTCATATTTCCGCTATATAATTCACATGCTTGTATGTTTTATATTTCCGCATTCGCGAGGGTTGTCACAGTTGGTATCAGAGCTTTATCGCTCCCGACGCACACACGTGAACCCTAAACTTAAACTACTTGACCTTGAAAAAATAAATGAGAGGTGGGTAGAGATTAAGGACTTTGTTTGGTAGTCTCTTTGTTTATGCTAAGTGTTAGGATTAACTTGTTATATTTTGTTTCTTATGAAGATGGTTGGACCTCGAGTAGAAGAGAACATTATTCTCGGGGCTCTTACTTAATTTATGAGAAATCAACAAGATGCGGCGAATGTTCGTGCCAACCAAATCCCTCCTCATAGAGAAGACAATAGCCAAGGAGGCTATGCTTGGGTGGCTAGCCAAATTGCTAGGAGCAATATTACGCCTTATGGTGGAGAGCCGGACCCTACCGAGCTCTCGGAATGGTTTCAAGAGATGGAGAAGCAATTTGACTTATATTAAGTCCGTGAAGAGGACAAGGTAAGGATTGCTCAGTTCTTCCAGGTAAGGGAGGCAGACTACTGGTGGTCGATTGCCAATCCCGCCGCTATTCTTGAAATCAATTTCGAGTGGGAATGTTTCAAGTCTCTTGTTGAGGACCGATTTTACCCCATGAAGCTCAAGCAGCAAAGACTCAGAGAATTCATCGATTTCAAGCAAGGTGATTTGATGACCCAACACTTCACCACTCAATTCAACAAGCTTGCTCACTTTGCGCCAGGACTCATCAAGGATGATGAAGATCGAGCGTTTTACTATCGTAATAAGCTTAGTGCTTTGCTTCAAAGCAAAGTAAGGAGAAGCTCTACATCTTTCGGAGAATTGTATGATGATGCCCTTCGGGCCGAGGACCCCATGAAGGCCGTTAGTGATGGAGCGAAGATGAAGAATCCATCTCCTTTTTCCTCTTTCAATCCAAGGTCAAACTTCCATGACAAAAGACCTTTCACTCCCTCTTCCTCTAATGCCTATGCTAACCAGAGGCGTTTCAATGCTCCCCCTCAAGCTCAAGCTCGAAGTCGATTTTGTGACGGTTGTAAGAAACCTTTTCACCCGGGAGTAGGATGCTATGATAGGCCCCTCTTTTGCTTTTTCTGCAAGAAGCCTGGACACCTCATTCGTGAGTGTCCCGATCGTCAGACTTCCGCAACCGGTGCCAAAACTAAAGGATCCAGCTATGTACTCCGTCGAGCCGAAGTTGATGCCCCCCCGGAGATCGTGTCTGGTAGTTCACTTCCTTAATTTTAGCCTCGTTTTTCCTTCTTCACCTTCGTCTTTTAATTCCATCTTATCGTAGTCTTTAATGATGCTTCCTAATGTTCTTTGTATCATGTTCATTTATCCCTACTCTCTTGAGCGGTAGTTTTCTCTTTAGCTAACGTAAGGATTAGTAGGTGTGTTTTGAAGAAGATTCAAATATGGTACCTACACGTCCTATTGAGCTAGTTTCATGTTTAGATGATATAAGGAATGAAGGATAAGCTTAGGATGAAACTCTCCTAGTGGTTTTAGACTATGAAAACTTGATGTTGCAATATCATTTTGAGGATCGAAATAAGCATAAGGATAGTTGGTTGTTGTGGTTAAGAATTTTAGTGATTTCTTTAAATGTTACTTGGGAAATTGTTGTCTTTAAATGTTGGACCCTAACGGGAATAATTACTTTGTGGAATTTGGATTGGATGACCAAACTTGAGGAATATTGTCATAAGCGAAAACCGATGTATTAAGATTTTGAAGGAGCTAAATAAATTGATTTACGGTCGCATTACCCTACGATTGGCAAAAGTTAAGTGAAATGAGATAGTGTGACTAATCTCTTTTGAGGTTTTGTGATTTAACTTTTGAAGATGAGAAGGTTCATTGTTATTAATTTAGGGTAATGAGTTTTGGAATAAATTGGATCAAAGGATTTCATGGTAAGTCTCTTTTACCTTGTGGTTGTTAGCGGTCTTGTTTCCCTAGATATAAATATTTTGTGGTGGTTTCTAATAAGAGTTTTGATGAAGCTAAGAAGATTAGAGTACGTAATGAATCTTTCATGTGAGTTGTTAGTTGTGGAGTCTACCGTGCCGATGGACCTTAATAGATTCTAATTGGATTTGAATAATTGGGATTTGTTACTCGAAGTTTCATGATTATGAAATATTTGTTGTAGGAATCTGATGATTGAAGATGTTGAGGATAAATTGCACTCTCTTGAGGACTAGTTTACTCGTGGAGTTAGTGATGTCGAGTGGCGATCGACGTTTGAATTGTCATAGATGGAAGATAGTATTGTGGTTCATTCCTCTCTTTTCCCTCAAATTGATCCTTACTCAATCCGCTACTCTTAAATCTTTCCCCCTTTTTGGTCCATTTTGCTCATTGGACGTACCTCTTAGTATCGCGATTTGTGATTTTGATGTTCGAGTCGCTCTACGTTCGTGTAGTGTCTTCTTATTTTGATTTTATCTTTGAGAAAACCTTCAAATCTCCATATCGTATATCTAATTTAACGTTTCAAAGAAATCTAAAGATGGTTTTTGTACCTCCTTTTTGGAGAAAATAGATTTCTTTCCCTTTTATATTTGGATTTTGTGTTTGGTTGGATGTTTGGACTTGTTATTAGAGACGTCTGGTGACTAGTCCTACACTTACTAACTCTTGTTATGATTTTTGATTTCACTATTTTGACACTGATTTGATTTTGATAGCTGGAGTTCTCGTTCGCGACGGGCACTCTTGTGATTCGTAAATAAAGTTTCGCACTTGTGAAAATTTCCTTAAACAGTTTTAGAGAAGAACATCATTTCATAAATGTTTTTCCCTTATAAAAGTCTTCATATTAATTTTGAAAACCGATTCTTGTCCTTGGTACTATTGTTTCCTACTCTCAAGTTTCGAGGACGAAACTTTTTAATAGGTGGGGTGATTGTAACACCCGGAAATGTACCCTATTTTTATAGTGAAAATATTTTACGGATACTTTTCAGCGAAATTAAGTTTTAATTTAGAATTTAATTTTCCGAGTCGAATTTAGAATTTCCGAGTTCGTATTTGGAATTTCCGCGAGATTTCAAGTAAAACCCGTCTTAAGTCGCCTTTGACTTTTTATTGACTTTTTCCTCATACTCCCTCATACTCCCTCTTAACCTATTTCATTCCTCACACAACTCAACTTACTTCATCACTAAGAAACCCAAATCAAAACCTTGCCTCCATTTTCATCCAATCTTTGAATCGTCATATCTCATTCGTTTCTTGCTCAAATTCACGTAAGTTCGTCTTATTCTTCCCTTCTTAGCTTCCTCTATCCGTATTGGTAATAAAATTACCGTCATTCTCGCTTTTCAAACTTTCCGTCTTTCTCAAGGTGAAGTAAATTCATCTTTTATTAACTATTTTGTAGGTGGTGATCTTCAAGATCCCGACAAAGACTATTTCCTAATAGAAGAGGACCTTGACGCGTAGTGAAGACGCAATAAGGTAACGGTGAAGGGTTACTCGATATCATTTACGTGTTTTCTATGCTAGGTATATATTGTTTGTTGAGAATTTATATGAGAATCTATGATTTATGTTGATAATCGATAATTGATAAATGTTGAAACTTAGTTGAAATGGTGATTTTCGTGTGATATGGGCCCCAGCCGGTCGACCGGAAGCCGGTTAGACCACCGGCTGGGGCAGTGGCTGTATATTATTGCATGTTACATGATTTTTGAATTATGAAGTTGGGCTCAGCCGGTCGACCGGCAGCCGGTCAGACCACCGGCTGAGACACCCCTCTTTTCCCTTTGTTTTTCTCATGACCCTTTGGTCCCAGCCGGGTAGCCGGCAGCCGGTCCACCTGACCGGCTGGCTCCTGCTGGATGTTGGTTGTATTTCTTGTTTACGATTTCATTTATAATAGTTCGCATGATTCGTTTATCGTATAATTTTACGTAGTGACTTATAATATTAATGTTTTGAATATATAACATTTCATTCGCTTGTATCACATGTTTTGTGACGGTTTTTGGTATGTTCCACTTTGAGTCGGTTTTTACAAATGATACGGTTTGAGCACTATTTTGTCTTGTGCTTTGTGCTCTCATTTCCTTGGCTACCTCCACGTTCGTAAGGCTAGAATGTCGGAACGGGGATGTATCCTACTGCTTAATTGCAAGTGTAGTGGGCATACGACGACGTTGTTGAGAGTTGAACGCATTGCGTTGATCGACCCGGCCGTCAAATGTTGTGTACTTGCGAGATGGTGTTAATTGCATGTAGCATACCGCTTGTTATGTGGCTTGAGCTCTTTTCCACCTCTTTCGTGAATTGTATCTACCGAATTTGGGGTACTCGGCGTCTATGATTGACCGAGTCTTGGATGCGAAACGTTTATCGCAAGTCAAACCGGAAAATGTGAATTCGGGATTCTGGCCAGATTTAGACTAGGACCGGGTATTTATATCGTCGTCCTACCGTAGGAAATTAGTCTACATATACAAAATGGATTGAATCGTGTATGCGTTCAGGGAATGTTTTTCTCCCGTGGATGCCTGTTAACCATACTTGCCATGTACACGGTGCTAGTGCGTTTCATTTACCGTGAGAGAGGTCGTCATTGTATGGTTATGTGTGGATGGGTGATTACATGATTGATTATTCATGGTTATTCCATGACTTGGCATGGTTTGTTTGTCGAGTCTCAATCTTATCAAACTTATACCGCTAACGGTGAGATGCTAGCCCTAGTGAGCGTATTCGGTTGCCTAAGAGTGTCTTGCCCGAGTCTTTGTATAACATGATGGATTTGGATTTTTATTCCATATGCTCTTATCATTATATATTGAATTGCCTATCTATCCTTATCGTATTTCACATGTATATCTATATATGCATGCTTCTACTTTGGTATTTCCTTTTATGTACGTTTAATGTGATATGGCTGGGAGAACCGGAGTTACTCCCCACTGACTGTGGCGTTCATGTTTTTCATGGATGAACAGCTTGCTTGCTTGGATGGCTTTTTGCTACGATATTTTGGGTTCGGGTGTGAGCTAGCGGGCGTAGTCCCTGGATGAAACTCCTCTAGACGATTTTAGCTTGTTTGCTAAACACTTTTACTTTGTTAGCATTTGGAGAGACTTCGTCTCTTGTTGTAGTTTATTTCGTACTTTGGTTTGTAATATTTGACACTCCTCGTATACTTCTTCTTGCATGTATAAAAGTTTTAAAAACTTCATATTTCTGCTATATAATTCACATGCTTGTATGTTTTATATTTCCGCATTCG
>JAIUZE010048137.1:0-10453 GCA_022085475.1 Heliosperma pusillum
GCATGAGTCACACGCCCCATGTCATCTTTTTCCACTCACTTTAGATCTTTTAATTCTTTCGATTAAACTAATACGAATATCTAAGATATTTGTAACTTTATCGATCCGTCATCTTAAATTACGCATATCGCTTGAAAAACAGATCTGACTACTACCTAAACCACACGGCTCCCTCACCCTCTCTTATGACTAGATATTTTCCTTTCTTTTGATTACAATAACATAATATCTAATTAATATCTAGATATTTGATTAAACTATCATTTAACCTAATAATATCTAATTAATTACCATAATATAATTATAAAACCCGAGTCAATCCCGTAACAACAATTTCAAAACCCGACTCATTAATTCCTCTATAATTACACGGCCCTCCTCACCATTACTCACTAACTATCTTTTCATTTTACAATAAATCAACTTAATATCTAATTAATACCTTCTTTAATATAATCAAAATCGTTCTTCATCGTTCTTCATCGTTCTTCATCTTTCTTCATCGTTCTTGAGCAAAATCGTCACAAAACCTTCGTTACTTGTTCAAATCCGTCCTAACTTATATTTCTAGAGTCTCCTCTTCGCTCTTCATCTCCACGTACGATTTTTTTTCAATTCCGACAAAATCGTTTTCAACACTTTAATTATGGAAAATCAAGTTTTAATTCTAATAATATTATTCTTGTCATTTCTTATAGGAGAAGATTTTGAAGACGAGTTTGGTGACTCGTATATTTTAGAAGAAGATTAGTAGACGGGGTTATACTTCTTATTTTGGTGCTACTTGATTTTGTGCTAGCTAAGGTAACGATTCCGAGTTACTCGACGAATTAATGTTACATATCTTTTGTTTTTGTTCATGGTATTGTTATTTACGATTTTTGGTAGTAACATGATAAGTAGTTATTATTATTATGTTGTATGAATTTTTAACATGTTTGGTGTTCTTGATAAATTTGGATGATTAGTTCATAATTATAATTTTAGTATGAATGATGGTTAAATTGGTTGTTAAAATGGTTGTTGGTTAATTAAAACAAGTTGGAATTTATTGGGTTTTGTTTGATGTTGGGGCCGTGTAGGGTGGCTGGAAAACCAGCCCAAACCAATCCGGTTCAGGCCGGTTCAGGCCGGTCCAGGCCGGTCTGGATTGGTCCGTGGTGGGTCCTTTGGTCTTGTGTCGATACTTGATTGTTTTGTTGTTGTTTTGACGGGTTTTAAATATGTTAAAGCATGCGGGAAATATTAAGAAACGGGTTTAGAAATGTCGACTCAAAACAGGCCCAAACCAGGCCCGTGGGCCCAGTCCAGGCCCGGTTTATTTTCGGCTCAAAACAGGCCGTGGGTCCCCTTTGGACTTGTGACGGTTTTTGAATTTATTGTTATTATTATATTGTGTTTTGTAATATTTAGCAAGTGGGAAATTCTAATAAGTAAATTATTTAATTAAAATGTTTTTCATAATATTATTATTTCTCACATGTTAGAAGTTATAATACGAGATTGTAGTTTAATTTGATATCCTTTAAGTCAAGCGGGTTTTCGTAAGATTTAATAATTCACATGTTATATGTTGGAATAAAATAGCATGAAATGAATATGATGATTTTATGTTCAAGTCTATATGGTAAAGACTCTGTTTCTAGCCGGTTTGACCAAACGGGTTTGGTCAAACTAAGATCTAGTCAGCCCCGTTTTGACTGATGACCCGTCGCGGGACTCGGGTCGGGGATTTGTCTTCAAGTAAGTTTTATTTAATGAATGAATGAGCCTTAGTAGATATGTGGCGATATGATATTTGAATATGATCTATATACAATTAGTCACATGATAGGATGTTTTCTCGTGACTGTTTAATTGTGTGATATATGTCGTGTTGACTAAGTACCCATAGAGAATTATGAGTATATGGCGTCTTGACCATTCTAATTCTAAATGGTATCTTGGACCAAGACATGGATAGGCCTTACTATCTTTAACGAGTATATGTTCACCGCTTGATAGCTTTTGTGTCACGGCCTGGGGGGTTTATCTCCAAGTCGGGGCATGGCTGCCTAATAGTTCCACTTTGGGAATGGAGCCAGCTTAAGTACTAGCCAACTCTGCTTAGAGGGTCGCCTAGTAGAGATTCTTGTGTACTTTTGGTCATGAGACGGGGAATGGAATAGCTGTTGTCGCTAGGTCTGATCAGTCTAGGACTAGGATGTTTTCCTACCTTGTGGAATAGCCTCGAGTTACAGAAGTCGAATATTGACTGTACTAAGAACTTATGCCTGTTTCTAGACGTATTGGTCTTTCATGTTTGATGATTCTATGAATCTTAGACGGTGAGATGCAAGCCGGCTAAGGTTGATAGAGTTTGGATTACCGGTTGTTAACTGATTCACATGATAGTTTGTATGATTAGGGTTGAGTTGTATCATGGCCATGTTTTAAATGTAACCTCTGAGCTAGAATACCAGTCCCTACCTCGTGATATAGATTGTTAACCGCTTAACATGATAGCTTTCATAGATAGGTATATGTTAGTTACTTGTTTCATAACATGAAAAGCATATCGTATATGTTAAGGTTTTGTATTTTCCATATACATCTCTTTATGTTATTCATGTTTTATTAAACTCGACATTTCGTGGCTGGGAGAACTCGGAGTTACTCCTCACTGACTGTGGCTTCCGTGTTTATATTTAATGCGGTTGGCAGGTTGTGATGCATACTTGGGTACATTGACGAGCTAGCGAGCGAAGTATTTACCTTGGACCTATATTCGGTTCTTAGGATTGTATATTGTTTATACACTCTTTTATTTCCGTATTTATACGGGAGATATGTCTCCCGTTTTGGATAATTCTTATGTATAATATTATTTCCTTTGTTATGAACCTTTTTCGTTAAGACACCTTTGTTATGATGAATATATTTAATAGTAAGTTCTGGTTTTAAAATTTACCGATTTCCACTAAAGTGAACCTATTAGAAACGTATTCTCATCTTTTATTTATTTAAATTATTTTTTTCTTTCCGCAAATTTGAGGGTGTCACACCGACAATTTGAAGAAGCAAGCTTGACCAAGTGAAATGCATTTCAAGAAGGTTCACTAATTCAAAAGAGAGAAGAAGCAAAGACAGTTTCGTAGTTGTCGGAAGATCAATCAATTAGGCGGAAGAATTCATCGCTTTACATCAAACCCTATCAACAAACCAGACTCAAGAGGTCAAGGGGGATATTGGAAGTCAAGTCAAAGCAAAGGGAGATGAAGCGTTAGTCAAAAGCTTCCAGAAGACCACATACCCGATCGGGTAAGTGTGTACCCGATCGGGTAAGTGTGCTGATCCGAGCATGACTGCTTCTTCATCCTATTTTTGTCCTATGTGTTTAATGCCCGACCTCTTCTCCACGAAACCCTAATACTATAAATAGATGCTCTAGCCCCTCATATCATATCATCTCATCTCACACAATCTCTTCACACAACATCTCTTCTCTTCTTTCTTTAGATTAGTTTTTCTTCTTTCTTAGTTTAGTTTAGTTTTAGTTTTCTCTAGTTTAGTTTAGTCTAGTTCTAAGTTTTCTTCAATTGTAGTTGTTCTAGTTGTAATTGGAATTCAAGTTTTCGGGTTTGCATTTCCTATTCAAGTTCTTGTTCCATTTCAATCTTTGCTCATCCTTTTCGGTAATCTTTATTCTCGTCTTTACATTATAGTTTCATTTTCTTTTAGTATTTCCTTTATCATGTTTATCATTCTTAGTTTTATAATCTTAGTTTCCTTTTCATTGTTAATCATGCATAAGTAGTCACCCTTCTAGGGTGTAGGATAGCCATGTTAGATTAATTAAAAGATGATAATTGGATAAAAGAAATTGTGCCTTTAAAACGTTGTGTCTATGCATGTTTGGATTGTAACAATAGTTATCGATTTTTGGCCAAAATCATTTGACTAGTATGGAATTCTTTTCCAAGGTAGACATACGAGAATTGAATAGACAAAGCATGACATGGTAGATTAAGACCTAGTAAATCGCATAAAAAGCCTGCTAGACCATCTGATCTATGATTGTAATGAACACATCATTCTTACGAACTCACAATGAATTATTTGCATATCCTAAATCCAATTTCATCAATATGTTAATCTACATGTGTGAACCTACTTCCCTAGATTCTTTTCTTTATTGCATCGTTATTATTTAGTAATTAGTGACAAACATTTGCCAATCGTCCAAGGTAGAGTTCTAACCACAACTATTCACAAGTATCTCCCGTCTCCCCGAGATCGACCCCTTACTTCCCTAATTACATTAATTTGTTGTTAGCCTAGTCTGGGTTATTTATCTTTGATTAGGGTACGCGACAACCCTGTCAAATTTTGGCGCCGTTGCCGGGGAGCACGGTTTTGTTTATTTGTGATTAGTAGAGTTTTACCTTGTCTTTTTCTTTTCTTCTTTTCTTTTGTGTCGAGGAACACTTGTTCCTTGAGATTTTTCTCATCTTTTCGTTGTAGTATAGTGACTCTTTTCAGGTAATAGGAATATTTTCTTTCAAAGGGTTTGCTTTATTTACTCTCAATGACTATCTATTTCCAACCACCACAATGTGAGAATGAGCCTTTCCATGAATACCTCGACCGATTTTATAGCTATTGTAGACATATTATCTCTGTTGGGTATACCCTTGATGAGACCTATATGAGGAATGTCGTGATTCATGGAATGCTCATTAAGTGTCGTAGCCTGGCTACGCAATTGAGTGCTGGAAGTTTTTATCAGAAGAGAGGAAAGGAACTTTGGATTTTCTTGGACTTTATGGCATCCCAATCTCTGGATGAAACGCACCGGCGTATGGGAATCCAAAAGAAAATCAATGAAATCAAGGCTCAACTTCAAATACTCAAAGGGCAAAAGGAAGAACCCACGTTTACAAAATGTAAGCCAATCAATTTTCCTTATGCTTTTTCACCCCCATGTGAGTCTATTTTCTCCTATGCTTTTTCAGCCCCCTCATGTGAGTCTAATTCTCCCCAATCATATGAATTAATAGATGACGATGATGATGGTCCAACCTTTTCTATTGAAAGTCACTCTAGTGTCGTTCCATTTGACAATTTTGAGACCCCCATTATTGATATTGACCATATGGTAGTCGAGACTTTAGACAAGGATGTTGTTAAGCCCATTTGTGACTCCAATGGAGAGTCGTCGATCGAGTCATCAAATTTCTTTGAAAATCCCTTCGCTAAGGATATTCCAGATTTATTTGAAAATGATATTGGGTTTTGTGAACCTAGCCTTGAAATTAAGTGGGATCAACCACCCATTTTTGATTCCCACTCCTTTGATTCACCCTACCCCCAATTAGAGTCCACTAATGATATTTTGGGAACTAATTGTTTGTTCCATGATCTTAAACATTTCACTCCATCTCTCACTGACGAGTGGAGCAGTTCAGTGGTCATCTATGAAGTTTGTCATGCGCACAATGATAAGATATATCAATTCTTACCTTCAATATTTCATGCCTATATCTTGTCAATTGCTTACATATGTTTTTGTATAGCTCATGCGCAGGTATATGATCGACTTCTAAGGGCATTGACATGCTTTTTAAGGCACAAAGAATGATTTTCATTAATAAAGAGTCTAGCAAGACATTTAAATAAAGCTTCGCGGGAGGCAACCCGTGTTTTCCCTTTCTTTCTGCATTTTATTTTTATTTTTCCCTTTTTCGTTGTTTTGTTAGATTTACCTTGCAGATGAGAGAGTTTTTGAAGAATCTATGAAGACCTTCCTTGTCAAGTCCAAAAGACTAGCTTGGGGGAGTCCGCGCTGACTAGTAAGCTTCACTCTTCTTTCATTTTTCCTTTTTCCCATTAAGCATCTCATTGCATATTTTGGCTTTGTGCTCACATTGAGGACAATGTGATCTTTAGCTTGGGGGAGGGATTGCATTTTCCCATTTTGCATTTTAGTTTATCATTTTTCAAATTTTGAATAAAAGAAAGAGAAGATTCTTGAGAAAATTTTAAAAAAAATTTCTGAACATAATTGAATGCTTTTCATGCTTTGCTTGCTTGTTTACTATGCTATCATGTTACATTTCCCAAACTTAGAGCTTTCAAAAGATAATGGTTCAATATTCATTGAATAGTGCATACATGGGGAAGTCTTGTACACAGTAGGCATGGAATGAATCTATAGATGAGTACGCTTGATCTTGACATTTGGCAAGTTACATATATTGTAAGGTAGAACCTCTTTAGACTGGTACATCTATAACCAGTCTCATCTAGGTGTGTGTAGTTCTCCTTGTGATGTGTGTCATGTCAAAACGCATAAGTATGGTTCTCATTTCATTTCTATAAGCATTGCATTCATGATTCACTATGATTTGAAGCCTTTTTCACTTTGAATTACACCTCAAAATTAACCCCTTCATACAAATGCTTCACAAAATAATAGCTACAGATAAAAACTGCCTACCTTTTGAGCTAGTAGCTAGACTATGGTGTATGGGTGCTCTTTTGAGAAGATTTTGTTCCTTAATGACAAAGTGAATTTGGAGAACGAAAAATATTCAAGAAGTGATGTTCAAAAGAAAAAGAAAAGAAAAGAAAGAAATAGAAAAAATGAAAAAATCGAAATGAAAAGAAAAAGAAATAAGAAAAGAAGTTGTGAGTATCTCCTCAAAATGTCAAATCAATAGAAGGAGTTTACCCTTGTGTTTCGTGTATAATAAGCCAAATTGTTATTTCTGGCTTCGTTACTCGTCTTTTGGAAATTGATCGGAAGTTTGGATTGAGTATTCATTTATCATTGGTCAGTTGCTAGCTCATTCTAATCTTCACATGACCATAACTATTTGTCCACCTTTCACCCATTTCCCAAAGCCTTCTTCTTATTTTTCGGCTTCTTTTCTAGGTGCATTGTGATCTTTGACTTGTGTTTTGAATTGTTTACCATATTAGACTGCGGACACATTTTCATAAGTCGTAGATAGGTGAGTGTCTCAAAACATTTACACATAAAGAAATCACCTTTTACATACAATGAGTGTTCGAGTGTGCCGTGAGAGTCCATTTGTCCAAAGATCATGCAAGAGCCGAAAATTCTATAGCGAAATTCTTTGTGCTACGCCGTTATGTAAATCTCAGCCATGTTTATGTATCATTCTTGCCCACGTTGTTTTTGGGTTATGATTCATTATGTTTCCAAAGCTTTATGTTGAGATTTGTTTCGTGATGGTGTAGTAGCCAATGCTTGCAACCTTGTCCTGGTATTGTTTGTTATGTTTGCTTGAGGACAAGCAAAGGTTTAGCTTGGGGGAGTTTGATAAGTGAATATTTTTATGGTTTTAACCCCCAGTTTAGCTCGGTTTTGTATGTCATGTGTGCTTTGTTAAGCCACTTTATGAGCTAATATCGTCTTCTAGGCGAATTCCTGTGTTCTAACCTGTTTTATAGGGAAAGTGACGTTTCTACGCCCTTTTTCTATATTCCCGAGCATTTGCCTAGAACCCGACGATTTGAAGAAGCAAGCTTGACCAAGTGAAATGCATTTCAAGAAGGTTCACTAATTCGAAAGAGAGAAGAAGCAAAGACAGTTTCGTAGTTGTTGGAAGATCAATCAATTAGGCGGAAGAATTCATCGCTTTACATCAAACCCTATCAACAAACCCGACTCAAGAGGTCAAGGGGGATGTTGGAAGTCAAGTCAAAGCAAAGGGAGATGAAGCGTTAGTCAAAAGCTTCCAGAAGACCACATACCCGATCGGGTAAGTGTGTACCCGATCGGGTAAGTGTGCTGATCCGAGCATGACGGCTTCTTCATCCTATTTTTGTCCTATGTGTTTAATGCCCGACCTCTTCTCCACGAAACCCTAATACTATAAATAGATGCTCTAGCCCCTCATATCATATCATCTCATCTCACACAATCTCTTACACAACATCTCTTCTCTTCTTTCTTTAGGTTAGTTTTTCTTCTTTCTTAGTTTAGTTTAGTTTTAGTTTTCTCTAGTTTAGTTTAGTCTAGTTCTAAGTTTTCTTCAATTGCAGTTGTTCTAGTTGTAATTGGAATTCAAGTTTCCGGGTTTGCATTTCCTATTCAAGTTCTTGTTCCATTTCAATCTTTGCTCATCCTTTTCGGTAATCTTTATTCTCGTCTTTACATTATAGTTTCATTTTCTTTTAGTATTTCCTTTATCATGTTTATCATTCTTAGTTTTTTAATCTTAGTTTCCTTTTCATTGTTAATCATGCATAAGTAGTCACCCTTCTAGGGTGTTGGATAGCCATGTTAGATTGATTAAAAGATGATAAATGGACCAAAGAAATTGTGCCTTTAAAACGTTGTGTCTATGCATGTTTGGATTGTAACAATAGTTATCGATTTTTGGCCAAAATCATTTGACTAGTATGGAATTCTTTTCCAAGGTAGACATACGATAATTGAATAGACAAAGCATGACATGGTAGATTAAGACCTAGTAAATCGCATAAAAAGCCTGCTAGACCATCTGATCTATGATTGTAATGAACACATCATTCTTACGAAATCACAATGAATTATTTGCATATCCTAAATCCAATTTCATCAATATGTTAATCTACATGTGTGAACCTACTTCCCTAGATTCTTTTCTTTATTGCATTGTTATTATTTAGTAATTAGTGACAAACATTTGCCAATAGTCCAAGGTAGAGTTCTAACCACAACTATTCACAAGTATCTCCCGTCTCCCCGAGATCGACCCCTTACTTCCCTAATTACATTAATTTGTTGTTAGCCTAGTCTGGGTTATTTATCTTTGATTAGGGTACGCGACAACCTTGTCTACATGTGAAATTTTTTAATGGTCCAGAAGTACCATCACGATTGAAAAATAGTATATTGAAATACTATAATAAGGATGACTATCCTTACAAGATGATTTGGCAAGAAAGATCAATGATTTTCCAATCAAGATGAATTGTTAATCAGATTGATTCTCATGTGGAGAATGATTTTAAAAATAATAGCTACGCTCTTTTTGCCTCTGGCTATATTGTTGTCCCAATAAGTTTTTCCTAGCAAAATTTTTAATGAAGTAGCACTACAAGAGCGTTAATATGCTATAATCATGATCATCATGATTATTAAGATGATAGTTATTATTGACATATAATACTATGTCATTTATTGAGAACAATTAAATTATTCTTTATCACTATTGTGGAAGTATTATTTGAGATGAAGATCCAAGAGTTATTATGAAAAAATCATATCCAGAATGTGATTTCCAAATGAGATATGAAGATCGCAAGTATAAAGGATATGATGATATTAAGCTTATCAACTAAGATAGATTTTATTAATTTCAACGACCGCGAAGTTACGTCTATCAAAGCAAGGATCATTTGAAGATATATCAAGTTATGTAATCATCAGGGGGATTAGACACGCGTTGTACACTTTTTTCTTATCCATGGTTTTGTCCCACTGGGTTTTCTATGGAAAGGTTTTAACGAGGAAGCTTGTTATCCGTGTTAGAAGCAAGATTAATGTAATATTTTCCTTCACTAGTTTTTTTCCCACGAGGTTTTCTAGGAAAGTTTTAACGAGACATCTTCTTCAGAAATGGACATCCAAGGGGGAGTGTTGTGAAAACTTATTGTGGATGCCCATAAGTCTCACTATTATGAATGCCCCTAATTGTATGATGGTTCTAGAATAGTCCCTTTACATTCCTACGATATGTATATATATATATATATATATATATATATATATATATATATATATATATATATATAATATAGTATGTATATAGGTATATATATATATCTTATATTATATATCTATATATTATAATATATATGTATAATATATAGGGTCAGGATCCGGTGAGAACCACAACAGAATGAGAAACGTGAGTGAGAACCCTCACTAAATCTCCACCAAATCTTGTTTCGAAAGTTTTGTTGGATCATTTACCATTAGTTTAGTTTATTCAAGCAAAATATTTGCAGTAACTGTACAAAATTTATTGATTATATAAAAAATATGTACTTAATGTACATAAATTTAATTTGTACACTAAAATTACTCTAAATGCGTGAAAACGAGCAGTAGGTGCACGAAATTTGCTACATGCATGAAAACAGTTACTAGGTGCATGAAAATTACGGGCTCTAGATGCATTAAAATGAGCACTAGGTGCATGAAAATGGTTAGATGCATGAAACAGACTACTAGGTGCATGAAAATTAATAAATCGTATTTCACCTCAATTTCCGTCAGTAACTTATATTTTTTCGATCAAGATGTATGTTATCTACCCATAAAATTCGATGCCGAACCCAAATATGTCCTTATTTTTTAATAATAAATTTGGTAAGGCGGAGTTCTCACGGTTCTCATTATCTTAGTGGTTCTCACCGGATCCCAATTCTATATATATATATATATATATATATA
>JAIUZE010048138.1:0-19613 GCA_022085475.1 Heliosperma pusillum
AGGAGGCGAACGCTTTGCGTTGATCGACCCGGCCGTCAAATGTTGTGTACTTGCGAGGTGGTGTTATTTGAATGTAGCGTAACGCTTGTTATGTGGCTCTAGCTCATTTCCGCCTCTTTCATGAATTTTAGCTATCGAATTTGGGGTACTCGGCGTCATTTGATTGGCCGAGTCTTGGGTGTGGAACGTCTTACCACATGTCGAACTGGAAAATGCGATTCTGGGATTCTGGCCAGATTTAGACTAGGACCGTATTATTATCGTCGTCCTACCGGAGGAAATTAGTCTACATATACAAAATGGATTGAATCGTATATGCGTTCAGGGAATGTTTTTCTCCCTTGGATGCCTGTTAATCATACTTGCCATGTACACGGTGCTAGTGCGTTTCATTTATCGTGAGAGAGGTCGTCATTGTATTGTTATGTGTAGATGGGTGATTACATGATTGATTATTCATGGTCATACCATGACTTGGCATGGTTTGTTTGTCGAGTCTCAATCTTATCAAACTTATACCGCTAACGGTGAGATGCAAGCCCTAGTGAGTGTATTCGGTTGCCTAAGAGTGTCTTCCCCGAGTCTTTGTATAATATGATGGATTCAGATTTGTATTCCACATGCTCTTATCATGATATATTGAATTGCCTATTTATCCTTATCGTATCTCACATGTACATTCATATATGCATGCCTCTACTTTTGTATTTCCTTCTATGTACGTTTAATGCGATATGGCTGGGAGAACCCGATGTTACTCCCCACTGACTGTGGCGTTCATGTTTTCATGGATGAACAGGTTGCTTGATTGGATGGCTTTTTGCTTGTGGTATTTTGGGTTCGGGTGTGAGCTAGCGGGCGTTGTCCCTGGATGAATCACCTCTAGACGTTATTTAGCTAGTTTGCTAGTCACTTTGACATTGATAACATTTTGAGAGACTACGTCTCTTGTAGTATTTTATATTTGGTTTGTAATTATTGACATTCCTCGTATTTCTATCTTGCATGTAAAAAGTTTTTAAAAACACCGTATTTTCCGCTTTATAATTCACATGCTTGTTATGTTTTATTTCCGCATTCTCGAGGGTTGTCACAGTTGGTATCAGAGCTTAAACGCTCCCGACGCACACACGTGAACCCTAAACTTAAATTACTTGACCTTGAAATAATAAATGAGAGATGGGTAGACTTAAGGACCTAAGGTGGTAGTCTTTGTTGTACTTGATGTTTGTTAGGTTCTAACTTGTTTGTTGATTGTGTTGAGTGATGTTATGTTTGTTTGTATCTACCGTTTTGAGGTGGATCATGTGTTACCCAGAAGAAGTATCCTTTACCGAAAATTGAAGATTGACAAGCCTAATTGAAGTGTATTTCTTCCTCATCGATGTTTTCTCTCGTCCTTAATGTATCATGCTCTTTTCCTTCTATCTAAGTGCTTCTTTCTCTTCCAACTTGTTTGCCTCTTGGAAAGTACTCTTGTTACTTTCCTCCTCCTTATCAATTTGTACCATCAACTTCCTTATGTGACCTTTTGTGGACACCATACCCTTTTGTTTGTGGCATATTGTACTTGGTCGGAAGAATTTTAGACTTTGTGGAATATTAGTGTTTGTTAGAATGAATTTGTGATTTGAGGAAAATTGTGTAGACCTAAGTTCACCCCTAGTGGTGAGAGTTGGGATCCTTGAGGAAATTGTGGTAAGATAAGTTTGATGATTTTAATGCTTGATGCTTGCCATGACTAATGTGTGGATAGTTCATGATATTCGATGGTGTAAGGTTGAATGAGTTGGCTATGACTTCTTAACTCATTAGTAATTTAGTCTTTTGGACTTAGAAGTTTTGTATTGTTTTGAAGACCATGCTTATGATAGGTCTAATTGGTGTAAATAAGAAGTTTTGAATGATATCTTGAGGTGCGAAATACTTTTGAGATTAAGTGACGTCTTGTGGTTTTCTATTGTGTGTTTGTGAGTATAAGGCTGGTAGAAAAGCTGGCTATAGTTCTTGGATTTAGAGATATATCTTATCTTATGGGCAATCGAGACCTCCTTTGGAGTAGGTAAGGTTTCGTTGTAAGTGTGAACATATTACTTTGGAGGAATATATTTTGAGCGAGATTCGTGATGTGAGCTATGATGGAAATACCTATGGGATGTTAATGATGATTTTTGACTTGCGGTTGTACTTTGTTAATAATGAACTCGTGGGCTATATGATGTTGATAATGACGTTTTGTTCGGTGTTCTACCTTGTGGGCCGTAGGAGTTGAAAAGAGATTTGTATGGAGAATTCCTTATTGGTTTTTCGGTTTTGAAACCTTTGAGAATGTGTCAAATTATGGAGTTGAGAGAATGAACTCATGCTCGTATCTTCTTTCTTACTCGGATAGCTTCATAACTCTACCATCTGCTTTGTCTCTTCCTTGACCTCGTTATTTTCAGCGCTCCTCTCTTGTAATCTCGTGCCTTATTTATTCTTGTGTTCTCTTTGAGATTCCTTATCGTTTCCTATCTCGTTGCTCCTGCATCTTTTCTCTAATGGATTGGGTATTCCATTTGTAAGGCTCAGAGAATAAGTGTAATGTATTTTTGAATTCTTAGGTTAGAATATGTGTTTTTGGATTGAGCAAATTTCAGGTTGTATTTGATCATGGAAAATAGGACTTAAGCTGTAGGATGAATCCTAATAGTGATAATGTATCTTCTCCTAGTAGTTTTGGATTTGGAGCTTGGTACTCTAGTGTTATTTTGAGAATTTAGTTAATCATGATAATAGTTCATTGTTGTTGAGTACTATAACGGTTGCTTGGTATGTCATTTGGGAATTAGATGTCTCTAATTGGTGGATTCTAAAAGATACTTTGCTTTAGGGAAATTGAGCCGGTACCCAAAGTTTGAGGAGTATTGTCATAAATAAAAATCGATTCATTTTGAGTTTTAGATGAATTAGATGATTTGAATGGTTGTCTGATTGCCAAGTGATTGATCATTTGTGGTTTGGAATTAGTAATTTTCTTTTATTCTTTAGGAATCATAGTTCGAGATTGAGAAATGTTCGTTGCAAGCTTTGGATAATGAATTCTCAGTTGTTATGGATTATAGAGTTAGAATGGTGAACCCATTTATCTTGAGGATTAGTAACCACAATAGTTTGCTAATGTGACTATTTTTATTTGAGGCTTCGAGCGTAGTAATGATCGAATTAAGGATGTTATGGCGTATTAAAGAATCCTTATAACCGATAATGGATTGTGGATTTTCCCTTGTCGCGAGACTTTGGATGAGGCTAGTTGAATCTTAGATAATTATGTTTGTTGTTTTGATTGTGTTTTGACTTTCGAAGATGAGAAAGTTCATTGCAAATTTAGGATAATGAGTTTGAAGTAAATTGAATCAAGGGAATTTCATGGTAAGTCTCCTTTACCATGTGGATTGTTAGTTGTGGAGTCTACCGTGCCGATGGACTTCAGTAGACACTAGATGGATCTAAATAATTAGGTTATTGGCTTGACATCTCGTGATTATGGAATATTTCTGTAGGGATTCTGATGATTGAAAATGTTGAGTTGCAAATTGGGTAAATTGCATTCTCTTGAGCATTTGGTTTATTAGTAGAGTTAGTGATGTCGAATTCTTGTAGATCTTCCTGCCGACTTCATCGTGATTCTTCCTATCCCTAAGAGTTTGATTTGTTTCGTTTTTGCGTGTTTTGTATCTATTTTGTTACCCTGAATTGTGTGTGAGATGTGCGAGTCGCTCTATGTACGTGTAATGTCGTGTTATTTTGAGTTTATCTTTAAGAAAATCTTCAAATTTCCATATTATATTTCTAGTTTAACGTTTCAAAGAAGTCTAAAGATGGTTTGTGTACCCTCTTTTTGGAGAAAATAGATTTCTTTCCCTTTTATATTTGGATTTTGTGTTTGGTTGGATGTTTGGACTTGTTATTGGAGACGTCTGGTGACTAGTCCTGCACTTACTAACGTTTGTTTTAATTTTCGATTTCGCTATTTCGACATTGATTTGATCTGGATGATTAGAGTTCTCGTTCGCGACGGGCACTCTTGTGATCCGTAAATAAAGTTTCGCACTTATGAAAAATTTCCTTAAACCGTTTTCGAGGAGAAACTCGTTTCATAAATGTTTCCCTTGTAAAAGTTTTAGTATTAATTTTGAAAACCGATTCTTGTCCTTGATACTTTGTTTCCTACTCTCAAGTTTCGAGGACGAAACTTTTTAAAAGGTGGGGTGATTGTAACACCCGCAAATGTACCCTATTTTTATAGTAAAAATATTTTACGGATACTTTTCAGTGTATTTTAGTTTTATTTTAGAATTTAATGTTCCGAGTCGAATTTAGAATTTCCGAGTTCGTATTTGGAATTTCCGCGAGTTTTCAAGTAAAACCCGTCTTAAGCCGACTTTGACTTTTGTTGACTTTTTCCCTTACACATCTCATACTCCCCTTAACCTATTTTATTTCAACACAAACACAACATTTCTTCTTCCTTAAGAAATCCCAAAACCCTTGCCTCCATTTTGATCCAATCTTTGAATCGTCATATCTCATTCGTTTCTTGCTCAAATTCACGTAAGTTCGTCTTATTGTTTCCCTCTCATCTTCCTCTATCTGTATTGGTAATAAAATTACCGTCTTTCTCGCTTTTTAAATTATCCGTCTTTCTCAAGGTGAATGATATTCATCTTTTGTTATCTAATTGTAGGTGGAGACTTTCTAGAAATCGATTAAAGACGCGAAAAGGTAACGGTGAAGGGTTACTCGATATCATTTACGTGTTTTAATGTGTTTTCCATGTTAGAAATCGTATTTAGAATATGATTAGTAATATTAGGAATGGTGTTGTTGATGATGGTTGTTGTTAGTTGATAATTGATATGAGAACTGATGATTTCTGATGATATATGATATTTGTGTTACGCCTTTGTGAAATTGTGAAACTTGTGTGATCCGTGCCTGCCCGAACAGGACGCTGGCAGCGTTCCCTGGACGCTGGCAGCGTCGTGGGGCGCTGGCAGCGTTACTCGCGGCCGACTGCAATTTTCCTACACTGACCCCTTTTCGTAAAATGATCACATCTCCTTCGTAACTTGTTTGTTTTGGGCTTGTGACATCCCGTTGGAACCGTAAGAGGATAAGCTATCACCTCCATTTGGAATTTCTTCATTTCGATGTCTAGAACTCTAGTTATGACCGTTTGAAATGGACCCTTGTTTTAGTTGGTTTCCAAACAACGTTGTTTTGGAGAGGTGATCTATGTTTTTATTCATTATGCTTCATAAACTTGTTCTAATGCTTATTTATCATGTATTGATTCATTTTTATCATAGTTAAGTTTATATAATTCCCTATTCTCATGTTTTGTGACGGTTTTTGGTATGTCCCACTTTGAGTCGGTTTTTACAAATGTTACAGTTTGAGCATTATTTTGTTATGTGCTTTGTACTCTCATTCCCTTGGCTACCTCCACGTTCATAAGGCTGGAATGTCGGAACGGGGATGTATCCTACTGCTTAATTGCATGTGTTAGTGGGCATACGACGACTTTGTTAGGAGGCGAACGCTTTGCGTTGATCGACCCGGCCGTCAAATATTGTGTACTTGCGAGGTGGTGTTATTTTCATGTAGCGTACCGCTTGTTATGTGGCTCGAGCTCTTTTCCGCCTCTTTCGTGAATTTTAGCTACCAAATTTGGGGTTCTCGGCGTCATTTGATTGACCGAGTCTTGGATGTGGAACGTCTTACCACATGTCGAACTGGAAAATGCGATTCCGGGATTCTGGCTAGATTTAGACTAGGACCGTATTATTATCGAGGAAATTGGTCTACATATACGAAATGAATTGAATCGTATATGCGTTCAGGGAATGTTTTTCTCCCGTGGATGCCTGTTAATCATACTTGCCATGTACACGGTGCTAGTGCGTTTCATTTACCGTGAGAGAGGTCGTCATTGTATTGTTATGTGTGGATGATTGACATGATTGATTATTCATGGTCATAACCATGACTTGGCATGGTTTGTTTGTCGAGTCTCAATCTTATCAAACTTATACCGCTAACGGTGAGATGCAAGCCCTAGTGAGCGTATTCGGTTGCCTAAGAGTGTCTTCCCCGAGTCTTTGTATAATATGATGGATTCGGATTTGTATTCCACATGCTCTTATCATGATATATTGAATTGCCTATTTATCCTTATCGTATCTCACATGTTCATTCATATATGCATGCCTCTACTTTTGTATTTCCTTCTATGTACGTTTAATGCGATATGGCTGGGAGAACCCGGAGTTACTCCCCACTGACTGTGGCGTTCATGTTTTCATGGATGAACAGGTTGCTTGATTGGATGGCTTTTTGCTTGTGGTATTTTGGGTTCGGGTGTGAGCTAGCGGGCGTTGTCCATGGATGAATCACCTCTAGACGTTATTTAGCTAGTTTGCTAGTCACTTTGACATTGATAACATTTTGAGAGACTACGTCTCTTGTAGTATTTTATATTTGGTTTGTAATTATTGACATTCCTCGTATTTCTATCTTGCATGTAAAAAGTTTTTAAAAACACCGTATTCTACGCTTTATAATTCACATGCTTGGTATGTTTTATTTCCGCATTCGCGAGGGTTGTCACACTTACCACGATCGGCCAATACGCTAGTCTCCGGTGAACGAACTCGGAGTGCGCCTCTTCCGAAGATCGCAGCTTATGTTGCGCTTATTCCCTATCATACTCTCTTTTTAATTTGAAAGTTCGTTACAAATAAGTTATTTGTGGACTAAATCTTGTGCGCCTCTTCTCCGACATCTTATTTCACGTGCTTGGTACTTTTCCAAGACCCGCGCTTTGACGGGCTTCAAAACCGTCATATGATGTTGTCATCTCAGCAGGGCACCCCTTTCGGACATACAATCCGTGGGCCCGTCTTTTATCATCAGGATGTCGCTCCCCACAACCGAGTGGATCCCCCGAAATGATTCAATCCTGACAGAGTCTTCTGTATATCCAGTGCAGCAGTACATTGAAGATTTCTTTCAATTTGTGTTTCCCCGACGAGAGTTTGCCTGAGGACAGAGACAGGAAGATTCTCACATACGATATCTTCTCAACGGATGGCGAACCGCATAACTCACCCCATTCAAACGGATGGCGAGCCTCACAGCGCACCTCATTCCAAATAAAAAGATGCCTCAGGTATGACTCCTTCTTATGGCTGGCGAGCTTTTATACGTAGTCGAATGGACTTTAAATGAACTCCCGTTGGTCGACAGACTTTAAAATGTTCCCGACGACAGGTCCTTGGTTCAGACCCTTTGAGCCGCATCGCGTCGCCATAGTCGTCAGGTTGTAATCTTTGATTGACCTGGTGGCTATACTTTGACTTTTGCCTTGTCCAAGCCTCAGTCAAAGTGAAGGGATCTGTAGATACCTCAGTTCTACACCTTCTGCCAACCACCCAGTGATGATTGGGGCGCATGTTTGGTACGCGAAACGATTTATGATAGTTCGTAAGTTTATCGTTAAGTGATAGCTCAAACACTTGTGTTTACCCATAGGTCCTTATCTACGCACTGTTACTGTCCGGGTCGAAAACCGCTTCATTTTCTAGAAACCTTTTAAAATACCGAGTCGGAACCCTCTAGAATATTCTGGATATTTATTAAATCTTCAAATTCTATCTTTTTTGGTAAAATATATCTCGTATCTTTTTAAAAGGAAGTATAGATCTACCGCAATTCCAGCCTCTTTGGAGCACCGCAACTCCTGCTGCGCCCTTATTTCAGCCTGTTTTCCCCGTTTTCAGAATATTTTCGTGATTTCTTTCCAAAGTTTGAGTTATTCCAAAACTCTATATTTTCTAGTACAAAAGGAGACCTCCGATCTCACTTTTTTGGCACGCGAGTGTTCCGCCATTCTCGTCTCTCTTTGCATTAGCCTTTGCTCTATACGTTCGACGTCCACATGCTTGTTAATTGACCACATAAGCTCTGATCATTCTGAGTACCCATCACGTTGCGTGACCGACCAATTTGACCACTACACTTTCAACTAATTCAATCAAATTAAATCCTCTAACGAGGGCACTTTCTACGTACATTCGAGTCGAGCAATCACTAAATGTTAACTTAGTTAATCTCGTTTCGTCAAACATGTAAGTCTGAGGGTCTAAATCCCATATTTTTAATTGTGTTATTTATTTTTCTCTCAACTAATGTAAGATTCACGTCAGAAGTAAATTCAATACTGATTTCAAAAATATCTTTTTTTTACAAAACCTTTTTTTAGCGGTCCTCAGACGTCGAGAAGAAACGCAGTAGCAGCTACGTCTCCTTGAAGGATCGCAGCGCCTGGTGCGCCTCTTCCTAAGGCTGCCCTGCTCCTGTTCTTCTTCTTAGTCCTCTAGTTCTTGCGTCTTCGTTCTTTTTGTTCTCCTTTTTTTTTTTCCTTTTCTTCGTACATAAACCATATTTCAACATAATTTTTCATATGAAGCGTATTGTTCTTGACTTAAATTCCTGATCATTCGATATTAGCGGGTTTTCGTCTTTAAATCCAAATTGGGTCTTGGAGATTCGATTTTTCATATCATGTCTCTGGAATTCGTTATTGATACAAATTATAGTATAATTAATATGTTAAACCACTTCTACTCGAGTTATAGGTCAATAGTCAATCGTAAATATACAAAAGAATGTTAACTACTCGCGATTTTGACGTCGCAGTCAGAATTCAGCTCAAGAACAGACGCGATGAGCCTTGCGGTTCTTCCAGAGGACGCAACTGTTAATGCACCTGTTCTGGGTTGACTTCTGTCCCTGAACTTCTATTCTCGCCTTGGCGTAGCTTTTATTACGTAATTAACTAACTATTAGTCGTAATATCGCTTCATCTATCTTTTAGTTTTCAAATCTCTTTTTTCTTCAAATCTCCGTTTTGGATATATTTCTCACGTGGATCCCGTAATCCTGTATTCCGTTGTTATCTTATTGAATCATTGTAATTGTATGATTTTGCTTGTCTCTCATATATAATTAATTCTGAATTCACAATTTTGACATAATTGAGTGCTAGTTACAAGTTCACCGACATATTCTAATTCACATGCTACGATTATTGGATGTTACATTCCATGCATGTAATCGATAACATATCAAATACGAACGATTTCCCTAATCATTAGTAGAGATCGCTATCGAGGTGGGCACGATTAGGTGTTCGATTAAAGAGTTTCCTAATACGTACCCTCACCCCTTACTCCAGATCTCTGTGAACATTCGTGTTCATTGGCATCCAAGAGAGTCATTCTAGACATAGAATGCTAAGGGTAACGAGTTCTTAGTGTTCATGTCATCACTAAATGTCTTGACATGACATAAAGTATTCAAACGGTTCTAATTTTGCATAAAAATTGGTGGCGACTACACAAATGCTTATTTTTACGCTTGTCCTCCCAAGCGCGCCCCTCAGTGGTTCCCCGTTTACCACAAAAATGACACTTATTTAATACAATTCATTAAAAAAAAACTAAATAATAGGATATTTAAATTATGTGACTATAATTCCCATTACTTTCTTTATTCTTTTTGTGTTAAATGAGCCGCACGGAAAATACAATATCCAGGTCGTTGGGGGATTTGATTATCGGATTTATTGTCTACTATATTTTCGTCTTAACCATTAGGCTAAGACCTTTTTTTATTAGTTCCTAGGACCATTTATAAAAATAGGCCTTTAAAATAATATATACGTAGTAAAAAAACATCTACAATATTGCGACATAGTGTGTATACATTTTAAATCAATAAGGATCATTGCATCAACAAGATCCAAGGGCTGTCATTAAGCCACGTCGCCCCAAACAAATTTGTCAAGATAATAAAAAGAAAAGTCGTCGTTTTTACTTCTCATAATAATCATAAAATTTCTCTCTCTACTAACATACTCTCTCTCTCTCTCTCACATTAAACAACAATTAAAGGGAGAAAATCAAACGCCTCAAATATTCTAGTAGCTTTTCAAAACTCTACTCAATCTCCTTTTCCTTATCAAAAAAATCTCCAATGTCTATCAAAATCTTCAATATTTTCTAAAAAATTCAACTCAGATCTATAAGTTGCTCAATCACGAATCTATTACTTCCGTTTCAAGCATACTAAAGAGGTATACATCGATGATCTTATACTAGTTATTTTATTTGTTTCGTTGCGATTGATGTTATCACATTATTTTAATTTAATTTGCAGGTTGTTATTGTCGATTTCGAATGATATGAAGAAATCGTTATTTTTTTTCGTGTTTCTTCATGTGTCAGCTTTTGCAAAAAATAAAGGATTAATTGATAACAATACTCTAAACTATGAGTGTACCGCTTAAAATACTCTAAACTATAATTTAACTAAGAATATACCCAACAATGACACTTCTTCACTTTGAATAGAATTGGACTTTTTTTAACCTGTTGTACCAGGTTAATTATACACGCGCCCACTGCTATCTCCCTTATCATTCACCATCTTCTTCCTCCTCCATTACTTATTTTACTGCAAAAAAAATATTCTTCTTTTGTTGTCCCCTTCAACCCAATATACAATGATCAAGAGATGGAAAATTGATTTGGGAAAAATTGACCTTCACCATTAAAATACCACTTTGTCACCATCACTGGCCATTGCTACCGATTTCCATCATCGTCAATCACACCATGAGCAATTCACCATCACCTATCACCGCCACTGCCACCCAAATCAGGAATCTTGACTCACAAACCTTTCATCCCATGAACATTTGACACAAATTCAACTAACCCAGAAGCCTGCTTTAACTTTGTCGGAAATATATTAGACCTAAAAGAAACTCCAAAATTGCTATTGTCCCCAAATTAATTAACTTATCCATCCTAATTGAAATTTTCCCCCAAATCAATTTAGGGATTGAGTATCAGAAACACGCACACGCACCCACTGTTGTTGGTAGATGGCGATTGAGGGACGGCGACGACGGCGGTCTTAGTGATGACAAGCTCTAATCAGCCCTTCCCGCTGTCGTCGAAAAGAAAGCAAGGTGCATGGTATGAAGAAGATTAAGTTTGCTTGGAGAATAAGGGGACGCTGAGCTCGATAATAATGGGTGTTGGTGGCTTTAATGGTGGTGCGAAGTAGAGGAAAAAAAAGGGAGGGACCGTGCATGTGATGGTGGTGGTCGGAAAACAAGAAATCTTCACAAAATAAAGAAGAAGAAGAAAAGAAGAATTGATCAAGTTGAAGTTGAAAGGAAGGATTGAGAAAATGACATATAAATAAAGGAAAAAAGCTTTAAAAACAAAGGTGACCTGTTTATCATGTTACCGGTTACTCTAGTCTATTTAAAGTGAAGGTGTGTCATTGTTGGGTATATTCGTAGTTAAATCATAGTTTGGAGTATTTTAAGCGGTACAGCCATAGTTCAGAGTATTGTTATCAATTAATCCAAAAATAAATTAGGGTTAATAAGTTGTATAAAATGAGTAAATTGTTGTTCGATTTCTTTTGCTCGCTATTGATTTTCGTGTTTCTTCATGTTGTAGTTTTTGCCTAAAAATTAGGGTTAATGATTTTTGAAAACTTTGTAATTAATGCTCGTTTTTTTTTTGTTGACTTTTTTTAATTGTTGTTGGTATGAGCTATAACAATATATATGTAATTAGTGTAGTTGTGTTACAGTAATAGATATTTACTGTAACATTATTAATTCAATGTTATAATACTCCCTCCTATTCATGTTATTCTTCCCTATTTCCTTTTTGGGTTATTCATGTTTTCGTCCCTATTTCCTTTTTTGAATGTGGGTAGTGTGTTTTGTGTGGTCTAAATTCATTTGTGTGTGGGGTAGTGTGTTTTGTGTGGTCTAAATTCATTTGTGTGTGGGGTAGTGTGTTTTGTGTTGTCAAAATTCATTTCGTCAATCTAAGAGGCCAAATGAAAGGGGAAGAATACATTGAATAGGAGGGAGTATTATATTTTGTTGTAACATCATCTATTAAATGTTCTAAACTCAGGCATTGTTTAAGTTGTATATTTTTATAACTGATTTTGCATATACTATATTTATGACTCACTAAAAATTGAAACTGGAAACTTGTTACTTTAACACAGGTACATTATATTGATTACTGTTAATCCCCTTTTGTATATTATTTTGTTGTTAGTTTATACTATTGATTGACATTCAGATAAACTTGCAAAATTGTTGTAACATCATCCTTTCAATTGTAGTTGTATAACTTATTTAATTTTTTTTAAATGAATTTTCCTTTGATGAAGAAATTTGTTTTTTTTAAATCTGTCAACAATTTACTGTTACCGTACATTTATTACTGTAGCATTGTTAATTTATGAATATGTTTCTGAAAATGGGAAATACAGTACGTATGTAGCTGATCACAATGAGGAGCAAGGCGAGTTTGTTTGTCAGAATGATAATCAGGAGAGGGAGCAGAAATTGATGGAGAAGCTTCCCGACATTCAAACAGATGCCGATTTGTAGAAAAGAAGCTTTAGATGTTTAACAATGGTGTTAATTTTTTTGACTGTGTAGTTGCTTGAAGCAGTGTTTGTTTGCCAGTTACTGTAAATTTTGTTGTTAATGAAAGCCCTTTTGTTATTTGATTAATGGTTGAGATGATTATGAAAATTTTTTGTGGGCTACTGAAGGTCTAATTTCTAGTAATATTTGAGCACTACATATTTATTACAAACTTAGACGAATCGAGTTTTGCTATAACATAGTTACACTTTATCAGTTACAGTAACACCCGTGCAGTTAACACCCGTGCGGTTAAACATATATGTGGTTAATAAAGGGGAACATTGCTCCTAAAACGAGACCGAACAAGGTTTAGGGTTATTAAGCGTTACCATTTCGCGGAGCCGTCTATTCCAACCCTAAACTCTTTCCCTTAGACACGGTCATAGTGCAAAAACACGAAATTGAGTCTTAGGAAGGCCCGGGTGACACCCATTTTAAGCGTGGCTAAAACTTAAGAAGGTGTTAGTGTTATAGATAATATGTAATTAGATGGGAAAAAAGGATGTTACTGTATTGAATCAATCATGTTACAATAATGTTGTTACTTAAACATTGATCAGCCTTTTGATATCAACATCTCTAGGTGAACTACATTGTTCTCATGTCAATTTATTGAATGATATCTCATTGTTATATCATCACATTATCCAACTATTATTTGGTTTAGTCGATCTTGAAGTTGCTTCACCACCAATGCGAAGAGATCAAATCCTCTTATCGTAGTTGGATTTTTGTTTGACGTATTTACATAGCGTCTTTGAATGTGCCGCCTTCGCAATGCATTGTATTCAAGTCACCTCCTCGCTTCACTTAGGCACGTGAGATAAAACAACGAGAATCCGTCATTGAACGGTTTGGTAAGAAAATATGACTTTTAATCTTAAAAAAAATAGTTGTGAAAAGTACAACATATATAGTATAACATTATCAATACAATACATACAAATCGATGTTCTTACTGTAATGAGGGAGTGATGTTACAGTAATACTGTTACTCTACGAATTAGGAAAAAAATATACTACGAAAACAACAAATGAGGAGCAAAATATAAATAATATTTTAACAATGTTAATACCACAATAAGAGATTGAGCCTACTTCAACATAAAATTGAAACAGTAGTGGAAATAGAACATGATATAACATTAACAAAACAACTACATATAGAGCAGTGTTGTTCCTGCAACGAGGGAGTAAGTTTAAGTAACATTAATACTGTAAGTCTGTAACAATATGTTAACATAAGCACATGAGATAGAACAACATGAAGTTGTGGTTGAATGGTTGATTCATGGTGTACGATTGGTGTGGAATGGAGTGTATTAACATTGGTGGACTATGTAAGAAAATATGACTATTATTCATATAAAAACAAAAAGAGTTGTAGAAATAGAACATATATATATATATATAACATTAACAAGAAAATACACAAAAAGCAATGTTGCTGCAACAAGTGAGTGATGTTACTGTAATACAATTACTCTGCCAATTGAAAGCACAACTAAATATACTACGAAAAAACCGGATGAGGATTCGAATATATTTAATAATGTACCAATGTTAATACCACAATAAGAGATTGAGCATACTGCAACATAAAAACGAAACAGTAGTGGAAATAGAACAAGATATAACATTAACAAAACAACGAAATATAGAGCATTAGGGTTGTTACTGCGAAATGGGAGTGATTTTTAACAATATACAACAACACATACTGCAACTGTAACACTGTGACGACGACGAGGACAACAACAACAATAAACGAAATAAATAAAAAATTCAAGGAAATGAAAAGCAAAGTACCGACAATTAGCGTACAACTGAGAAAACATGATAAGTACACTGATGCAATTACTTTGTAAACTTCTACTGATTAATCTGAAACAGAAGAGAAAATTATTGCGCACTATGTCACACAAATAGAAGGATCTGAAATCGTAGATTTATTAAGTTATTTCAATTATTGAACTCATTCAATCTTGGATTGATAAAATCGTGAATTGATTGAATTGATTAAACTATTAGAGGCGTGAATTACTTGAATTGATAAAATCAACGCTCTAAGTTGAACATCAATTAAAAAAAATCAAAATTAAAAATCATTTGTTAATTGAATCGGAATTTCAAAAACAGCTACAACTAACCTTAAATTGATTGAGGATAATCAATCGAAGTATGAGAAATCAGCGTTTAATTGAACAACGCAACTTGGTTGAATCGTAATCTTCAAAAAATCGTGGATGAACTGCAAAGCGCGTGTAATTTCTTTGGAAAATGCCAGAATTGGGGGGGGGGGGGGATTTAGGGGTTTAGAGAAGAATGTGAATATAGAGAGAGACAAGAGAAAGAAAGTTAGATTTAGTTATGAGGCTGCTAGGTTTAATTGTAAATTTATATAGTCTGATTGAAGATTAATCTCAGTCCTTGATTTGTATTATATCTAATAGTAGAGAATCGCGGGACGTACTCACCTAAGATATGTGGACTTACCGGATGCAATTTATATATATATATATATATATATATATATATATATATATATATATATATATATATAAAGAGAGAGAGAGAGAGAGAGAGAGAGAGAGAGAGAGAGAAAGAGAGAGAGAGAGAGAGAGAGAGAGAGAGAGAGAGAGAGAGAGAGAGAGAGAGTGAGCATCCGCTGAGTCTAGCTTTTTAGGTGAGTATGGTTCTATCAATAAGGACCATTAGATCAAAAATATCCAATAGCTCTCGTTGAGACACGTCGCCCTAAAAAATTTGGCTGAATAATAAAAAGCCAATCCTGCCATTAAAGTCTCATAATAATCATACAATTTCTCTATCTAAAACTTACCACCTCTCTCTCTAAACATTAACTGAAAGAAAACCTTGCAGACGTTTACTCAACCTCTTCTCTCTTACCAATAAACCTAAAAAAGTAACTAAAATCTTCAATAAATCTTGTAAAACTCAAAACAAGATCTCCAAACTGTTCAATTGCGAATCTATTACTTCCGTTTCGAACAAAATAAGAGGTATAAATCTATTATTTCTATGCTATTTTTCTTTAAATTATTTTTTATTGATATGAATAATCTTTCAGTAATTGAATCTTTCAGTTATTGTTGATTTTAATTGATATGAAAGAAATACTAATTGATTTATGTGTTTCTTCGGGCTTAATTTTCGCAAAAAAAGTTAGGGTTAGTGATTTGTGAAAACTGATTAGTTGATATTCGTTTTTATTTTGCCGTTATTGATATCAATGTTTCTTTATGATTTAAATTTTGCCTAAAACATAGGGTTAACGATTTGTAGAAACTGAGTAATTACTGCTCAATTTTGTTTTACTTGATATTGAAATACGGAGTATGTGTTTCTTCATGTTTCACTTTTCGCCAAAACAAATAGGGTTAAATCATTGTGAAATTCATATATGTACTTGTTTTCGTGAAAATCGGGGTAAATGTGATGATTAGCTTTCGTAACATACTCGACACATGTTAATGTAATAGCGTTACCGTAACATTATTACTGTATGATAGAGATGAGCTTTAAATACTGTTACAACATTGTATATTTGATATTGTGTGTTCTTTTCAATTACAGTTGATTGCATAACATTGTAATAAATTCACAAATGATGTTACTATAATATTGTTACTGTAAAATTATCACTAATGATGGACCACGCGTTTCACATATGTTTAGTTATTCGTGGTCGATTGTTTGTTTTGAATGTCAGAAAGTTTGAAGAGGAAGGTTTGAGACATCAACCAACACAACAAAGGCGCGCAAAGAGACTGTATATACAAAAAAGAGCATAACACTGACTAATCAGTCAAGAAGATAAGCATGAATAAGGCAAGGTTTTTGAAGTTGAAATGCTAGTTGAGACTGTTAACATTGTTGTCATATTTTTATGTCTGGTTATGAAGTATAATTATTGGAGACTTTTCACATTATTGTGATTTGTTGCTGCGAAACATTTTTAGCATATCAGTGGAAACTGAACAGATCTTGATTCACTTACGTTCTGTTGATGAAATGAATTAGAATTGGAAATTAATACTGTTTTCACGTTAGTTTGATGAATCAATGATGTTACAGTAACCTATTTACCGTAACATTGTTACTTTAATGGTTAAATGATGTTGCAGTATCAGAATTACTATTCATTATCAGCAACTACAAAAAAAATATAAAAAAATAATGCACATCATTCTCTAATAAAGTAAACTAACAAAGTGGTGTGGACCACACAATAAGGTTGTTTATGTTATATGATCGCTTAAAAGGTTTACAATAAGACCTTAAAATTAGGCTATATGGGATTTGAAGTCATACATATGTTCAAGATTTGATGATTAAATGAACTAGAATTGGAACTTTAATACTGATTTCACGTTACTTTGATAAATCAATGATGTTACAGTAACCTAGTTACCGTAACATTCTTACCGTAATGAGTAAATGATGTGACAGTATCACCATTACAATTAATTATCAACAACTACAAAAACAGGAAAAAAATCCACATCATTCTCTCTCTCTCTCTCTCTCTCTCTCTCTCTATATATATATATATATATATATATATATAGGGTCAGGATCCGGTGAGAACCACTAACATAATGAGAACCGTGAGAACTCTCACTAAATCATCACCAAATCTTGTTTCGAAAGTTTTAATGGATAATTTACAATTAGTTTAATTTATTCAATCAAAATATTTGCGGTAAGTACACAAAATCTATTGATTACATTAAAAAAATATATATTTAATGTACATTAATTCAATTAGATAAACTAAAACTACTCTAAATGCATGAAAACGAGCACTAAGTGCATGAAAATTGTTACATGCATGAAAAACATTACTAGGTGCATGAAAATAACTTGCTCTAGATGCATGAGAATGAGTACTAGGTGCATGAAAATGGCTAGATACATGAAATTGACTACTAGGTGCACTAAAAATAGTAAATTCTATTTCGACTCGATTTCCGGCAATAGCTTATAAATTTTCGGCCAAGAAATATGGTATCTAGCCATAATATTCTACACTGAATCCAAATATTTTGTTTGTTTTAAAAAATAAATTTTCTAAGGTGGAGTTCTCATGGTTCTCATTATCTTAATGGTTCTCACCGGATCCCAATTCTATATATATATATATATATATATATATATATATATATATATATATATATATAGAGAGAGCTTAGTTCAATTGAGTCCACCATTTTCTTAGAGTCCTTGAGTCCTCATCCTAGCCATTGGATGAGGGAGATGGATGGCTGAGATTTGGGAGATTAAAAAATACACTTATCACTAATTAATTACATATGCACTAATTAATTAACTTTCTCTCTCTAGCTTTGAGTTAATCACTTTTTAAACACTTTTAAGCACTTTTGAGCACTTTTTAGCTGCTGAGATTTATGAGTGTAACTTTGATGCTTGCGAGTGTAACTCTAATGTTTTAGAGTGTAACTTTAAGTTTTTTAGGCGGTTTGTATACAAAAATTTGAATTTAAACAATTTTAACACCTTACGAGTGTAACTTTGATGCTTTTCGAGTGTAACTCTAATATTTTCGAGCGTAACTTTAAATTTTAAAGACGGTTTTGATATAATAATTTGAATATATATACTTTTAACATTCTACGAGTGTAACTTTGCTGATTTTCGAGGGTAACTTTAATATTTTTTAGACGGTTTTGTATAAAAATTTGAATTTATATAATTTTGACATTTTACGAGTGTAACTTGGATGATTTTCGAGTGTAACTTTAATATTTTTTTTAAGACGGTTTATTACTTATAAATTTAAATTTATAAAAAATTTTACATTTTAAGAGTGTAATTCTAACATTTTAGGAGTGTAACTTTAATTTTTTTAAGACGGTTTTGTACATAAAAATCTTAATTTATATAATTTTAACATTTTACAAGTGTAATTTTGATGATTTACGAGTGTAACTCTAATATTTTACGAGTGTAACTTTAGTAATTTTAGGTCATTTTGAGTGGAATTTTGTGAATTTTATTACATGTTGAATCTACGTAATTTACTACAAATTTATGAGTGTTACTTTAGTCCTCTATGAGTGTAACTGTAGTCCTCTATGAGTGTAACTGTAGTCCTCTATGAGTGTAACTGTAGTCCTCTATAAGTGTAACTGTAGTTCTCTATAAGTGTAACTGTAGTCCTCTATGAGTGTAACTGTAGTAAAAACTATGTAAAAAGCAAGGTAGATCTAGAAAAAGGTAGATCTAGAAAAAAATTTTGAAAACAAGAGTAAAAACTAAAAAAAGAAACAGATCTGACATCAACAAGTGTAACTTTTAAGGTCATTTTGTGTTACTTTAATAAATAATGTGTGTTACTTTAATATAAGAGATATGTGACTTTAATAAATAAAATGTGTAACTTTAATAGACGGTATATGTGACTTTAATAAATAAAAGGTGTAACTTTAATAGAGTCATTGTCAACAACAACTACACCCTTAATTCAGATTGGGAAACAATAATGGAAAAACATTTCTAAAAAATATATATATAAATATTAAAACAAAAAACAAATCTGAAAGCCACAAGTGTAACCTTTAAGGTCATTTTGTGTTACTTTAATTAATAATGAATGTTACTTTAACAGACGATATATGTGACTTTAACAAATAAAGTGTGTAACTTTAATAGAGAATTTGTGTTACTTTAATAGAGAATTTGTGTTACTTTAATAAAAATAATTGACATTTAACACCTTTTTCAAATTTGAAAAAATATATATATAAAAAAAACAACTAGATCTGAAAACTAAAAAAAAAAAACAAATCCCCAAAAATAATTTTGTGTTACTTTAATTAATAATGAATGTTACTTTAACAGACGATATATGTGACTTTAACAAATAAAGTGTGTAACTTTAATAGAAAATTTGTGTTACTTTAATAGAGAATTTGTGTTACTTTAATAAAAATAATTGACATTTAACACCTTTTTCAAATTTGAAAAAATATATATATAAAAAAAA
>JAIUZE010048140.1:0-11982 GCA_022085475.1 Heliosperma pusillum
AAAAGTCAAGAAAAGTCAAACTCGCCGCTTAGAGGGATTCTCATGAATCTCGCGGAAATTCCAAATACGAACTCGAAAATTCTAAATTCGACTCGGAACATAAAATTCTAAATTAAAACTTAAATTTGCTGAAAGGTATCCGTAAAATATTTTCACTAGAAAAATAGGGTACATTTCCGGGTGTTACAAATATGCCCTTAGCATACATCCAGGCTATGAATGAATGTTTAGGGATGACATTATTCCATAGCACATGCCACCAATCTACCTTACTCTGCACACTAGTAAGCCAATCATACCTTGCAATAGTAGTATAAATACCATTATTACTCATCCATTCCTCATTTTGGTAACCCTCCTTCATCTTGTTCTTCACTTTGCAAATCTGACGCCAGGTCCAACTAGAATTGTTATTAGGTTCATACTCAAACAAAACCGTTTGCATGATGTAAATATGATTAACCCATCGAATCCACAGATGATCAGCTTTAGATGTAATCCACCAAGTATATTTACCAATCATATCTGTGTTCCACAAGTTACTATCAGTAATACCCAGTCCCCCTGCTTTTTCCCCCAAACATACCTGCTCCCAAGCAATAGGAGGTGCTTTATGATAATTGTCACTCCCCTCCCAAAGATAAGTTCTGCTAATCCCCTTTATCCTGTTAATAATCACTTTAGGAATGATGAAAATCGTAGCCCAATAAGTATGCAACTGGGATAGAACAGTTTTAACAAGAGTAGTTCTTCCAACATAGCCAAGCTTCTTAGCACCCTATCCTATAAATTTTGCAGTCATCTTCTCAATCAGCTTAGAGCAATCCCCAATAGATATCCTCTTATAAGATATAGCGATCCCAAGATACCTAAAAGGGAAAGAGCCCCTCTGGAATCCAGTCAGAGATATGATAGAATGAAGTTCCTCATTCTAAATTTCATTGCAGTATACTTCAGACTTCTCTTGATTCATCTGCAACCAAGATGCTTCATAGAAAGTGGTGAATGCCCTTAGAATGACTTTAACATAATCCTCATCCCCCATGCAGAACAATAATAAATCATCTGCAAAACACAAATAACATAACTTCAAGGCTCGACAGAGAGGATGAAATCTGAAACTCCTACTTTGCACCACCACATCCAGGAATCTGGAGTTGTATTCCATACATAGCGTAAAGATGATAGGAATCATAGGATCTCCTTGTCTAATCCCTCTCTTCCCCTCAAAAAACCCAAATATGTTCCCATTCATGGCCAAAGAATAAGTAGGAGTCCTGACATATTCCATAATTAACTCTACTATCTTTGCAGGAAACCTCAAGGCCCTCAGTACATGCTCTATGAAATTCCACTCTATTGAATCATAAGCCTTTCTTAAATCTACCTTCATAATGCATCTAGGAGAACATGCTCTTCTATTATACAGTCTGACTAAATCTTGACAAATCAAGATATTATCCACAATGTCCCTCCCTTTAGTAAAGGCACTCTGATTCACACTAATTATATCAGGTAGCACATCTCCCAATCTGTTGCAAATATTCTTAGAAATGGCCTTATACATCCCATTACAACATGATATAGGCCTGAAATCCTTCACACTGCTAGGCCTGTTCTTTTTTTGAATTAGAGTCAGAATAGTAGCATTGAGTTGCTTCAGGATTCTCCCAGTATCAAACACTTCCTTGATGGTTGCACTAACATCCGCACCAATAATGTCAAATGAATCCTTGAAAAATTTGCTGGTGTAACCATCAGGTCCTGGAGCCTTATTAGCAGGGATAGAAAAAATAGCAGTCCTAATTTCTTCATTAGTCACAGGCTGCATAATCCTATTAACATGCCCCTTATTCAAGGTTTTGCCTCTTCTCATTGTAGGATAATGTACCATAACCACCTCTTTACTAGTCCCCAACAAATCCTTGTAGTACTCTAAGAATGTAGATTCAATTCCTTGAGTGTCAACATGTTGATTATCCTGCGTATCCTGAATTTCCAACACCATATTTATCATTCTTCTTCCTTTGATAAAACTATGAAAATATTTGGTGTTGTTATCACCCTCCTTAATCCACTGAGTCTTTGCCTTCTTAGCCAAGAAATCATTCCTAACTTTGTCCAATTCCTTATAAAGTTGGGCAGCCTCTATCTCCTGTCTGATCACATTCCTATCAGTCACATTCTGCATTAATCTTTCCTGGATAGCTTCCAGATTAACCTTAGCCATTCTAGCATTGGCTTCCACATTAGAAAACGCATCCCTATCCAAACCTCTAAAATCTTTCTTAAGCAGCTTCATTTTTCTAACCACTTGAAACATTTTAATCACATCTATATTTTGTCTCCAAGTATGTCTCACAATATCCAGGTACTGCTCATCCCTACCCCACATGTTGAAATATTTGAAACTAGTCCTCCTACTCTCAGTATTTCTCCATATCTCCATTAGGCAGGGATTGTGGTCAAACAGTCCCTCAAGAAGAAAGGTAGTAACAGTTTCAGGATATGCCATCATCCAATCAAAGTTCACCAAAACTCTGTCTATTCCACTGAATCTCCTTCCATCCTCTTTCTGCTTATTACTCCAAGTAAATAAGGCTCCCTCAGCATGAATATCATCAATAACACATCTATCCTCGCAATCTCTAAACCTTCTTATCTCTCCTTCAGTCACTTTAGAGCCAATCCTCTCATTATACCCAAGCACATTGTTAAAATCCCCACATACTAACTACAGACCATTGATGTTACCATGCATATTTTCCAAAGACTCTCATAAAACTTCCCTATCCGCAGTCCTATTATAGCCATACACAAAAGACATCCACCATCTCTCTCTTGTAGGTCTATACATAATAGTGCAATGAATTACTTGAGCCTCACAGGTTAAAACATCTATCTGAAAGACACCATCATCCCATTAAATCCAAATACGACCTCCATCACAGACATTATTATTATGAACTAGAGAACAATTATTCCCAATCCCCTGATGAACCTTATTGATATAAACATTTCTATCTCTAGTTTCCATTAAACTTATTTAACCTATATTATTATTCTGTAGATGCCACCTTATGTCTCTCTGCTTATTAGGGCTGTTACACCCTCGAACATTCCAAAACCCTAAGTTAGCCATAATCCAGGTTTAATTCAGAAGCTTCCTTCCCACCACCACTCTCATTAGTTTGAGCTTCTAGGAAATATTTATTAAGCCCACCTTCACTGATTCTGTGTTCCTGTCTGTTTAAACGAGTAAGAACTCGAGTAGATGAAGACAGCACCTTAACACCACCAGGCATAGGGGTACCGAAAGAAGCAACAATACCTCCATGAGCTGGTGTGGCCAAAATATCTGTACTACCCTTAGCTTCCTCAGACAAAACCAGCCTAGATTCAGGTCCTACCTCCTTCTGAACCACAATCTGTTTTACAGGCCTCCAAACCTTCTTCTACTTCACAGGTTGTCCCTGAGTAGAATTATCTTTCATTCGACACACTCTAGACTCATGCCCCATCCTCTTACATTCCTCACATTTAATAGGTTTCCATTTATAATGAATTATCTGATGTTGAGATACATCCAATTCATCCATGAACCTAATAGAATCAGGAAGATGCTGTCTACTTTTAACATTAACCAAAACTCTAGCCTACCCTAAAAAAGTTTTCTCCTGGGTCAATATCCAATCGCACAGGATCACCAACCAATCCAGCAATTTTCATGAGAGCAGGTCCCCAAAACTTAAGATTCAAGTTATACAACCTAATCCAAATTGGAACCATGTCCACATCCTTCTTCTCAAGCGTTACATCCGGCTTTCTTTCCTTGACAATTACAGGTTTACTGTAAAACAATAGAAGGCCAGCCGGCAGCAGAAATCTCTTTTTCTCAGCATGTTTAAACCTTACTAAGAATACCCCATTAGGTTTAAAAGATATCTTATCAATTGAATCTTCATGCCAACTTCTTTTAATGTATCCAGCAATAACAGTTTTTGGTGGATGAGCCGCAAGCACATAGCAGTACACAACATTGGACCAGTATTCTACTTCAGATTGAACATCATCAGAAGTTAATTGTAACATACCAGTACTCATAGCCGCAGTAGTTACGCTCTTTTGTCTAACCTTTGTCCATTCTCCTTCCCCATCCTCCTGTTCTTCATCAACCGATTCAAGTTCTATTGCCTTATTAAACGACTTCAATCGACTTGCTTGCCCTCCAGATGAATTCGACGATCCCCCCAAATCTGGTTGAGAAACATCATCAACCTGCACCGTACTCCCCTTCTTTTCTGATAATGTTGCCATGTTCTTATTAAATAATATCGATTTACTTATTGATTTCAATTTTGTAAAGATCTGTTAACTCTAGATTGAAATTGCTTTTGTGTACCATTATTAATCTCCAAAAAATAGAATCACTAGTATTAACATCTCTCTACTTTCTCTGTCTTATATATATTTATTTTCGATTAAATGTCAAATTTGTTTGAATATCAATATTTCCGCCTTTTGGTGTTTTAATGCAGATTGGATACATTTTCAGAGCAACTGAATGATAATGAACACCGCGGAATCGATAGGCACAGAGATCGAGAAATATGAAGACGGAAAGAAGCGAAGATAGGAGTATTCCAGAATCACTCGACCGAGTATGGGAAAATTAGATCGAGTCGCGAGAAGAATAGAGCTAGTGCAGATCAGGAACACTCGATCCAGTATTTGGAAACTCGATCGAGTCGCATGTGAAATACTTGATCGAGTGTCACTATACTCAATCGAATGTTCATGGGAAATCCGTGTTTTCCTAAATTCATTAATATCGGATTATTGTGTAATATAAATAGAAAACTCATACCTTATTATTTCTTACGCTTTTAATTATTCAGAAACTCCTAGAAAACCCTATTATTATTATTATTATTATTATTTTTTTTTTTCTTTATTATATGCGCGCAGCTTTCATTTATATAAAATGAAAAGTTTACAAGAAGTTGGTGGGGAGCCGAGAGACAATCTGGGCCCCCACCCCCTTAGCTATAGAAAAACTAAGTCTAGTAAAGATATAAGCGGCCACCCGAGCCCCAGCATCCTGAGATACCGAGAATTTCTGGATCCGCTTCAGCAAGTCAACAGCATCCGAACCCAACTCCCCAAGCGAAGAGAAAGAGAAGGGTAGGAAACCGTAACCAGCAGCCTCGCACAACTCCCTATACTTAGCACACTTGCGCTGCGCAACATCAGTAACAACCCGTCCCGGCACAAAATCGGTCATCCCAGTCTTTGTCAAGGGAGAGGACCCAGTCAAATCAACACACACGTCACGTCCTCTGTCCCAAGAATAGAGCAGCAAATCCGCAGGACGAAGAGAGCCGCCCTGTCCGTCAACTAAACCGATATCCACCTCCTTGCCCGTAGAAATACCAGATCTATAGCAGATGTCGAATAAGGTGTCACGGACGAGGTTATGTCGATGCTTAACACCCACAGTGCCAGTACAAGAAACAGCGTGGTCCCCGTAAATATCATCAGCAAAAACCCGAGAGCAACCAGGACAAGTGTGACAACCCTCGCGAATGCGGAAATAATAAACAAACAAGCATGTGAATTATATTGCGGAAATAGGTAGTTTTTAAAAACTTTTATACATGCAAGTTAAATAAAACGAGGAGTGTCAAAATATTACAACTAATTGCGGAAAATAACAAAGAGACGGAGTCTCTCAAAATGTTAACAAAGAACAAGTGTTTAGCAAATAAGCTAAAATCGTCTAGAGTTACTCTAATTCTCCCAGGGACCACGCCCGTAGCCTTCACACCCCCGACCCCCAAATATCGTATTCCACAAAGTCTCCATAGCATGCGACCTTTCAATGCCATTAACACATGAATGCACAGTCAGTGGGGAGTAACTCCGGGTTCTCCCAGCCATATCACATCAAACGTACATATAAGGAAATACAAAAGTAAAATCATGCATATATATATATCCATGTGAGTTACGATAAGAATAGATAGGCAATCCGATAAATAATAATAAGATCATGTGGAAATCAATCCGAAACCATCATGTTATTCAAAGACTCGGGGAAGACACTCTTAGGCAACCGAATACGCTCACTAGGGCTTGCATCTCACCGTTAGCGGTATAAGATTGATAAGATTGAGACCCGACAGACAAACCAAGTCAAGTCATGCGATGATCACATAAATCCAACATATTATCATCCATTCACGAACCAAGACATTGACGCTGCCAAGTCATGCAATGACCATGAATAAAATCATGAAATCACGCATTCAAAGACAACGACACAAACGACAACTCTCACGGTAAATGAAACGCACTAGCATCGTGTACATGGCAAGTATGATTAAAAGGCATCCACGAGATAAGCATTTCCCTGAACGCATACACGATGACATTTCGTATATGTAGACTAGTTTCCTCCTGGTAGGAACGATAATTAAACGGCTCCTAATCTAACCCTGGCCAGATTCTCGGAATCACATTTTCCGATTCGACATGCGATGACGTTTCGCATCCAAGACTCGGTCTTACAAAAATAAACGCCGAGTACCCCAAATTCGGTAGATCAATTCACGAAAGAGGCGGAAAAACAGCTCAAGCCTCATATCAAGCGGTACGCTACATGCAAATAACACCACCTCGCAAGTATACAACATTTGACGGCCGGGTCGATCAACGAATAGCGTTCAACTCCCAACAACGTCGTCATATGCCCACTACACATGCAATTAAGCAGTAGGATACCTCTCCGTTCCGACATTCCAGCCTTACGAACGGGAAGGTAGCCAAGGGAATGAGAGTACAAAGCACAAGACAAAATAGTGCTCAAACCGACTCATTTGTAAAAACCGACTCAAAGTGGGAACTTACCAAAACCGTCACAAAACATGTGATACATGCGAAAGAGATATCATATATTCAAAACATGAATATTATAAGACATTACGTAAAATTATACGGCAAACGGATCATGCGAACTATTATAAGTTACGAGTTTTTGGAAGTTGGAGGAAAAATATACAGCCGTGTTCCAGGCCGGGCCTTAGACCGGCGGCCGGTGGGCCGGCTCAGAACACAGGGCAAATTCCAAAAATCACTAAAAACAGAGAAATGTGGTCTGGGCCGGTCAGTCGACCGGCGGCCGGTCGACCGGCACAGAGCACCATACCAAAAATATATCTTCACTCACTGATGTGTTCCAGGCCGGTGGAGGGACCGGTGGCCGGTGGGCCGGCCCGGAGCACCTCTTCATGCAAAATCCAAACTTTCAAAGGTGTTTCTGGAGTGTTCCCAGCCGGGTGGCAGACCGGCGGCCGGTCGACCGGCCAGGAACCCCAGTTCATCCGTGAGCTCCCTTTACATATTCAATCCATTTCAATTCTCATAAATCACTACTAATAATCATCAACAATCAATATATATCATCAATATTCATCATATAACATCATTTACTAATCATAGCATGAATCCTAATCTTCCTAATCGTAATCTAATACGATTTTCTAGCATATAACATGTAAAACACGTAAGTAATACCGAGTAACCCTTCACCGTTACCTTTACGCGTCCTTAAACGGTTACTAAGCTTTCCTAGTCTCCACCTACGAACAATTAGATAATAAAAGAGGAATATCATCCACCTTGAGAAAGACGGATAATTTAAAAAGCGATAAAGACGGTAATTTTATTACCAATACGGATAGAGGAAGCTAAGAGGGGAAGAATAAGACGAACTTACGTGAATTCCGTCAAAGAACGAAGGAGATATGATGAATGTAAGATCGGATGAAAATGGAGGCAAGGGTTTCCATTTGGGTTTCTTAGTGATGAAGTAATGTTGTGTTTGTGTGAATGACAATAGGATAAGTGGTAGTATGAGCTTTATAAGGAAAAGTCAACAAAAGTCAAAGTCGGTCTAAAAGTCAAGAAAATTCAAAGACGACTTAAAATTCAAGAAAAGTCAAAGACGACTTAAAATTCCAGAAAAGTCAAACTCGACTCAAAAGTCAAGAAAAGTCAAACTCGCCTTAAAACGGAATTTTCATGGAATCTCACAGAAATTCCAAATACGAACTCGGAAATTCTAAATTCGACTCGGAACATAAAATTATAAATTAAAACTTAAATTTGCTGAAAAGATTTCGTAAAATATTTCTACTAGAAAAATAGGGTACATTTCCGGGTGTTACAATCACCCCACCTTTTAAAAAGTTTCGTCCTCGAAACTTGAGAATAGAAAATCAAAGTATCAAGGACAAGAATCGGTTTTCAAAATTAATACGAAAACTTTTATAAGGGAAAAAAAATATTTATGAAACGAAGTTCATCTAGAAAACGGTTTAAAGAAGAATTTTCATAAGTGTGAAACTTTACTTACGGATCTCAAGAATGCTCGTCGCGAACGAGAACTCGAATTATCCAAACCAATCTTTGTCGAAATAGTGAAGTCGAAATTCAAAACAACGTTAGTAAGTGCAGGACTAGTTATCAGACGTCTCCAATAACAAGTGCAAACATCCAACCAAACGCAGAATCCAAATATAAAAGGTAAAGAAATCTAATTTCTCCAAAAGAGGGTACACAAAATATATCCTTGGACTTCTTTGAAACGTTAAATTAGAAATATAACATGAAAATTTGAAGGTTTTCTCAAAGATAAAATCAAAATACGAACACATTACACGTACAAAGAGCGTCTCAAACATAAAGTTCACAAATCACGATAACAAAATATATACACAACACGCAAAAACAAAACAAATCGAATTCTTAGGGAAAGGAAGAATCACGATGAAGTCGGCACGAAGATCTACAAGGACTCAATAGTACTAACTCCACTGATACTCTAATCCTCAAGAGAATGCAATTTACCCAATTTGCAACTCAACATTTTCAATCATCAGAATTCCTACAAAAATACTTCATAATCATGAAACTTCGAGTAACAAAATCCCAATTATCCGAATCCCATTAGAATCTACTAAGGTCCATCAGCACGGTAGACTCCACGACTAACAATCCACAAGGTAAAGAGACTTACCATGAAATCCTTTAATCCAATTTACTTCAAACTCATTATCCTAAATTTATAAAGAACTTTCTCATCCTCGAAAGTCAAAACACAAACCACGCAACAAAACATAATCATCTAGGATCCAACTAGCCTCATCCAAAGTCTCACGACAAGGGAAAATTCGCAATCCATTATCGGTTATAAGAATTCTTTAATAAACCAACATCCTTAATTCGATCATTACTACGCCTGAAACCTCAAATATAAATAGCCACATTAGCAAACTACGGAGGTTACTAATCCTCAAGATAATGGGGTCACCATTCTATCTCTATATTCCATAACAACTGAGCACTCACTATCCAAAGCTTGCTACGAATATTTCTCAATCTCAAACTATGATTCCTTAAGAATAAAAGAGAATTACTAACTCCAAACCACAAATGATCAATCACTTGGCAATCAGACAACCTTTCAAATCATATCGTTCATCTAAAACTCAATATGAATCGATTTTCATTTACGTCACAACTCCTCAAACTTTGGGTACCGGGTCAATTTCCCTAAAGCAAAGTCTCTTTTAGAATCCACCAATTAGAGACATCAAATTCTCAAATGATATACCAAGCAACCGTTATAATACCCAACAACAACAAACTATTATCATGATCAACTAATTTCTCAAAATAATACTAGAATACCAAGCTCCAAATCTAAAACCACTAAGAGAGGATACATTATCACCATTAGGATTCATCCTAGAGCTTAAGTCCTATTTCCCATGATCAAATACAACATGAAATTGACCTAATCCAAAGAAATATATTCTAGCTAAAGAATCCCAAAATACATGACATTGATTCTCTAAGCCAAACAAACGAGACATCCAAGATTACAAGATGAATCTCAAGCACGAGATAGGAAACGATAAGGAATCTCAAGGAGAACACGAGAATAATTCAAGCACGAGATTACAAGAGAGGAGCGCTGAAAATAACGAGGTCAAGAAAGAGACAAAGCAGATAGTAGAGGTATGAATATATCTGAGTAAGAAAGAAAGTACGAGCTTGTAATTTCTTAAAGATCAATCTTGACAAAAACTTTCAAGAATGGAAATGAAAAGGAATGATGGCACGAGTAAGGGTTTAAGATTTAATCCACAAAGTTTCTCCTTTCAAACTTAATGCGATAATAAAACCACTTAATTATTCCTTTACAAAGGCCTCTTAAAAGGGACCATCATACCACGAGCAATCATCAAAGTAAGGTACACCTAGACTTGATAAATCGACTTCAACCCAAATCATCCATCCTTTCATATCACACGGATTCCCAATTGCGGAATTGTAACTCAAGTATAATAACATTCCTTTAGCTCAAATATTCAACACAACCTCAAAGGTTTGTTTAATTGAAGGACTAACAACTACTCTCTTATACTCGGTCATCTTCAAGTCTATAGCCCACGAGTTCATTATTATCAAAGTACAACATCAAGCCAAACATCATCATTAACATCCCAAGGTATATCCACCATAGATCACATCATTGAATCTCGCTCATATCTATAATCCTCAAGTAATATGGTTCAACTTACAACGAAACCTTACTACTTCAAACAAGTCTCCGATACCATAAGATAAGATCATATTTTTAAATCCAAGGACTATAGCCAAATGCTTTTCCACCAAGCCTATACTCACAAACACACAAACTAAAATCCACCAGAAGTCACTTAGTCTCAAAAGCATTTTACAACTCAAGGCATCATTCAAATTCCTAAATTCAAAAGATTAAATCGCTAATGGGTTAAGAAGTCTTAGCCCACTCCTTCAACCTTACACCATCAAATATCATGAACTATCCACACCTTAGTCATGACAAGCATCAATCATTAAAATCATCAAACTTATCTTACTACCTTTCCTTAAGGATACCAACTCTCACCACTATAGGGTGAAATTAGATCTATACCTTTTTCCTCAAATCACAAGTTCATTTTAACAAACACCAATATTCCACAATGTCTAAAATTCTTCCAACCTAGTACAATATGCCACAAACTAAAGGGTATGGCATCCACAAGAATGTTACAAGAGGAAGGTAAGGATACCAATTGTAAGATGGAGGAACTATCAAGAGTAATTTCCAAGAGGCAAACAATTTGGAAGAGAAAGAAGCACTTAGATAGAAAGAAGAGATCATAATACATTAAGGACGAGAGAATACATCGATGAGGAAGAAATACACTTAAATTAGGCTTGTAAATCTTCAATCTTTGGTAGAGAATACTTCTCCTAGGTAACACATGATCCACCTTAAGACGGTAGATACAACAAACATAACATCACTCTACACAATCAACAAACAAGTTAGAACCTAACAAACATCAAGCACACCAAAGACTACCACCTTAGGTCCTTAAGTCTACCCATCTCTCATTTCTTATTTCAAGGTCAAGTAATTTAAGTTTAGGGTTCACGTGTGTGCGTCGGGAGCGTTTAAGCTCTGATACCAACTGTGACAACCCTCGCGAATGCGGAAATAATAAACAAACAAGCATGTGAATTATATTGCGGAAATAGGTAGTTTTTTAAAAACTTTTATACATGCAAGTTAATTAAAACGAGGAGTGTCAAAATATTACAACTAAGTGCGGAAAATAACAAAGAGACGGAGTCTCTCAAAATGTTAACAAAGAACAAGTGTTTAGCAAATAAGCTAAAATCGTCTAGAGGTTAATCTCCCAGGGACAACGCCCGCTAGCTCACACCCGAACCCCAAAATATCATATCCAAAGAGTCAATCCATGCAAGCAACCTGTTCATTCATGAAAAACATGAACGCCACAGTCAGTGGGGAGTAACTCCGGGTTCTCCCAGCCATATCACCTTTAACGTACATATAAGGAAATAAAAAAGTAGAGCATG
>JAIUZE010048141.1:0-35194 GCA_022085475.1 Heliosperma pusillum
GGGGGGGGGGGGGGGGGGGGGGGGGGGGGGGGGTTCTCATGGAAATGCTTCCACGAGCACCGATGAGTTGCTCCAAGCCATATTCAAGGGGTAAACTAAGATGAGACAAGAGTGGAAGCAAGAGATGAAGAAAGAAAAAGATCTAAGTGGTGCAAGATTTGACCACTTGGAGACTCAAATTACTCAAATTTCCCAATCCATTTCACGGGAGCAAACTAGAGGATCAAATAGGACTCTTTCCGAAACAATTGCCTCACCTAGAGAGAATGATTCCGCGATGACTTTAAGAAAAGGTAGGACCTTGGAAGACCCACCACCAAAGCCAAGGAAGGAAAAGGCCAAGGAAAATTTGTTGAAAACCTTATTGAAATCGATGAAGAAGAAGAGCTAGTAGTGGAAAGTGGGGGATTTTCACCAAAGGGAAATTTGGAGATTAGTGCAACCAAGGAGAAAACGCCACAAAAGAAAGATGAGCATAAGGTTAAGGAGATCGTTTGGGAGTACATTCTGGAAACACCTTTTCCTAGTGCTCTCACTAGCACTAGAAAGTTCGAGAAAGACACCGATCTTTATGAAACCTTTTGGAAATATGAGGTAAACATCACCCTTCTCAATTTACTTACTAGCGTTCCTAGTTATGTCAAGTTATTAAAAGAGTTATGCACACCCAAGAATAACACAAAAAAGGGATCTCATAGAGTGAAAGATAGCAAACACGTTTCGACGATTTTAAAAAAGAACATGCTTCAAAGTGTTGGGATCCCGAGATGTTCAATATCCGTTGCTCTATCAAAAACCAAAAGTTCAAAAATGCGATGTTGAACCTAGGGGCGTCTATTAATGTCATGCCTTATTCGGTTTATGAGAACCTACAGCTACCACCCCTCACAAAAACCTGAGTTGTTATTCAACTCGTGGATAGGTCTAGCATTTACCCCAAAGGCTTGATAGAAGATGTTCTTGTGGAGGTCGACAACCTAACATTTGCGGCCGATTTTTATATCTTGGACATGGAGTCAGATACAAGGGAAACCCCCTTATTGTTAGGTCAGCCCTTCATGAAAACATCAAAGACTAAGATTGATGTACCAAATGGTAACTTGACAATGGATTTTAATGGAAAAAAGCTTGTCTATAACATTTATAGTGCCATGAAGTACCCGTATGATGTTCAATCCTGTAATTTTCTTGATATTTTTGAGCTAATGGTGCAAGGAGTCTATAATTTTTTGTAAAAGGGACCCACTTGGGGTAGGCCTTACTAACATATTGGAGGAAGAAGAGTTGTGTTGTGTTCTTTCTCATGATGTGCAGGAATTACATACCATTTTGGAAGAAGCAAAAAGTGAAGAAGAGGACAAAGACCAAGGCTCAAAGGAAAAACAACTCGAGAGAAACACATGATGCGCTCCAGGATGCAGCCTGCGTCAGTGAATGTATCCTACGTCAACAGGCGCAGCCCATGTTGCTCTCGGGTCTCAAGAGTTTGAAAAGTCTTACTACACCTAACACTTCTTACCACTCGGTACCGACCTTTCCAAACCACTTCCCACCATCCAAAGACCACCCACGACCATGCTCAAAGAAGTTCCGTCCCATCTCAAATACGTCTTCTTGTGGGAAGAAATTAAAATACATTGCCATTGATCATTTCAAATGAACTTGAAAAGGAACAAGAGAAGCGGTTAGTGTCCTTGCTCAAAAACCACCAATAAGCGTTTGGATGAAGCATTTCCAACTTGAAGGGTATAAGCCCAAGCATATGCATGCATAAAATCCGACTTGAAGAAGGGGCTAAACCGGTTCGACAACCGCAAAGACGACGAAATCCTCCAATGGCCGACGTCGTGAAGGAGGAGGTAATTAAGTTGCTATAATTGGGAATTATCTTCCCAATATCAGACTCCCAATGGGTTAGTCCAACCCAAGTGGTCCCCAAAAAGGGAGAAGTCATGGTCACGGAAGATAGTTGCGGAAATGTAATCCCCACCCGACTTCAAACCGGTTGGAGAGTTTGCATTGACTATCATCGCTTAAATGCGGTGACCTTCAAGGATCACTTTCCACTCCATTTTTCGATCAAATGCTTGAAAGGCTCTCGGGGAAGGGACGTTACGTTATTGTTTTCTAGATTGGTACTCCGACACTTTCAAATCCCAATTTTGTTGGAGGGCCAATCTAAAACTTCTTTTACTTGTCCTTTCGGTACGTAGGCATATCAAAAGATGCCTTTTAGGCTATGCAATGCCCCGGGAACTTTTCAAAGGTGTATGGTTAGTTTATTTTCTGATTTTGTGGAGAAATTCATAGAAATCTTCATGGACAATTTCACCGTTCATAGAGATTCTTATGACATGTGCCTTGATCACCTAGCACGTGTCTTAAAACGATATATCGAATCACACTTGGTTTTAAATTCCAAAAAATGCCATTTCATGGTGACAAGTGGCATCGTTCTAGGGCATGTTGTGTCAAGAAGGGCGGTAGAGGTGGATAGAGCAAAAGTTGATGTTATCAAAAATTTGCCCTATTGATAAGACGATAATTACTCGAAATTACTCCCCTTATTTATATGTTTTTACGGTCGTCTACTACATTACTTGAGTTATTTGTTATACTTTTACGAGTTTTGGAATTTTATCCTTTGAATTATAATTCTGACATATAGTAAGTTGATTTATACCTTTTTTCATCATTAGGTTCTGACTCGTATATGAATTCAAGCAAGAAGCTAAGAAACGGACTAATGGCACAAGTGACCCAAGAAGCTGACGTCCAGGCCCAAACATTTCGTGAACTAATATGTCAAAAATACTTTTTGATCATGTGGGAATTTAGAGATATGTACTAGATTGCAAAGAAAGGTCTACTACATTTTATGGGCCAAACAACGAAGACCAAATCAAGGAGCATGTGGGCCAAGTGGAAGCAAAAACAGAAGACTCAACAACTCAGCAAACATAAGCACAAAGTTAGAGGAAATCAGAGCAAATACAGAAGCTACCGGATACGCAGCGATGGAACTCTACTCTGTCTCAACTTCTCAAAATCAATCCCTTTCTATATGTTATTTACAAAATCTATCTTATACTTCGAAAAACCTATCTCGTATAATCCTTGATAAGTATAAATGCCCGTCTCAATATCAAAATAGAAGGAGGTGAATCCCAAAATATTTAATAGAGAAAGATGAGTGAAACGAGTGACGGTTCGATCACTTTAGGTCACAAGTTGAAGAAGAGCTGTTCTCGGACGGAGTCTTAGTACACGTCCGAATATGGGTGGATTCGGGTTCGATCGGAGGTGCAAAATCCGAGGGTCGAGTTGCGGATTCCGAGCAATAATAAATAAGTTCTTCTCACTTATCTTGTACCTAATTTATGGGTGGATTCGTTGATTAATGTTAGCATTAAACCGTTGGTTGTTTAATTGTCAATCTTTCAGTTATTGTATCCAATATTTTGCTCGTCTTAATTTTAAGTTGCGAGTTCAGTTATTAATTTCTTATCTTATTATGACTGGAATTGTATACTTCTGATATTTATGTGATTCTGGCTTAGTTCGAGTAGTATAATCTGAATAGCAACTAGCTTTAATTAATCTTTGCGAATTAGGGTTAGTTTAGGTTAGGAGTAACATTTGGTCAGTTAATCAATTAGGTAGTGAAGACACTTAAAAGGTTAATTGGGTTAATGATATCTTCTTGGTTCAATAATGCTTATAATCCGGTCTTTAGTAGGGTGCGACAAACTTACATCGTTCGGTTAGTTAAGAATCGGTCTAGGCTTAGTTCAGGTCGGTTGAAAGCTAAGAGAAGATAGGTAATTCTTGTTATCTTGAGTTACGCAGTTAATTTATAAATAAACTAGAGATTTGACGTAATCAATAATCGGTTGACAATCTAAAATTACCAGAAGAATATGAGCTTAATGGGGTATTTGACTTCACTTCTAATATTAGACATTCGTATTCATTCATGTTAGTTAATTAAAATCACAGATGAAACCCCCCTTGAATCGTAAATACGTTAATTGTAACACCCCGTGTTTTATAATAAATTTTATTTGTAAATTCTTTATTAAAATAATTAATTATGGAGTTTAAATATTTATTTAGTATTCGACGCTTACGATCTCTATTGTGTTATTTCCCATTTTTACCTAATTTGGTTGGGTTAAAATGTCCGTGCACGATTTTACTATTTTAAATTAAAAGCTACTTCTCTTATATCCATTTTCCGAGCGTTTTAATTATACTTAACCCGATTTATAATTGTATTATCCATCGTAAGTTAGTGGATCAAAAGCCCACTTAAACCTCTTATAAATTGAAAACTATAACCTAGCAACTAGGTTGCTCATTCTTTTCTCTTCGTGCTGTTTCATGCGCCGTGACTTTTCTCTCTCTTTCTCCCTTTACATTTTCTTTCTTTGACTCCATTGTTATGCAACTTTATTCATCCAAACCAAATATAAATTATATATTTATAATCCTGGCTCTTACTTCTACAATATATTCTATTCAAAATATTTTTAAGGGACTCAATTGTATGAGTTTAGACCTACCTTTAGGCTTTCTATATTTGATGGGTAAAGAAGAATACTAAGAAGTAATTCTTTTGTGCGTTTTGGAGAAGGATTTATGTGCCAAGATACTAATTGCGTTATAAAGGTAACTAGATGTTTTCCTTTAATTGTGTTTATAAAAAGTGAATTATTAACATGATATAATGATTGATTGTATGATTAATTGTTTGTGTGTTTATTTATCGTTATGATTCACATATTTAATTGCATCTAATGTTTATGTTGTTATTCTATTTTCAATTATTCCTTTGGTGTGCGAACTAGGGTTCAAATCGCGAACCCTAGTGTCGTTGGTGGTGGCGCGGCCGTGGGGTTGTCGTGGCCTAGGGTTTCAGCCTCCTCCTTGAGGGAGAGGCTAGGGTTTACTTCTTTTGAAGTATTAGGGTTTTAGTTTGCAACGCTAAGGTTATAATATGTTAGACTATAACTTTCCGCATAAGCTACCCATGTTATACCATATTTGAGTTATAACTTGCAAAGTGACGTTATGGTGCGATGTATTATAACAAGACTCGTTGTGGAGACATGGCAGTTAGTACCGTGGAGTCGACCCCTCAATGATGGTGTTATAGAGGACTAACCCGTGACGGAAGAGAGTTATATTTGATGATATTATAACCTCGCACGTATAAGGTTATAGCTTGAAGTACTATAACTTCACTAAAGTTGAGTGAAGGTTATAACTGAAGGTACTATAACTTTACTGAAGTTAAGTGAAGGTTATAGTTGATAATACTATAACCTGACGCGCTTCTTAATGTTATAGTTGGATGTACTATAATTGTGCTCGAGTTAAGCGAAGGTTATGGTTGATGATGCTATTACCTGACAAGCGTAACCAAGGTTATAGTTGGGGTTACTATAACTTCACCAGGGTTAAGTGAAGGTTATAGTAGGAGGTACTATAACATTGAGTTGTTATATGCTTATGTTTCTTGTGTTATGATAGCTTGAACTATAACATGACCTTTGAGGTGTAATTTTATAGGTCAAGATACTATAACCTTTTTGTCGTGTATGCTTGTTTATGTGTAGTGTTATAATTAGTTGGACTATAACCCTATGCTTGCATATCGTATTGGTTATTCTTATTGCTATATTGTTCGACATTCGGTTACACTGTTCTTAAGTTGAGTCGTGACGTTGTTCACGCATTGTTGGACAATCGGTTATATTGTTCCAATGTTGATTCGTGACGTTGTTCACGCGATGGTTAGTACAGTCAGTTATAATGTGCATTTGTTTGTTGCTGGTTGAATAGATGATGATAGTATCAGTTATATACTATCGGAATGAACTAACGCTACCCTTCGGGAGTTTATTTTGGTCTACGGTCGGGAGGGGGGGGGGGGGGTATAAGAGGCAGTTCGTTAATTGCTCTGGACTTTCGATGTACAGTTTGTGCATCAAGAGTCTGGCCAGGTCTTAGACATATACGCAGTTACGCTATACATAGTACCGTGGATGCAGGTCGTGATACGGTCCACACCGATGGAGGCAGTTCGTTAATCGCTCCATCAGCTAGAGGCGACAGTTCGTTAATTGCTCTAGCGGTTAGAGGCAGTTCGTTAATCGCTCTAACGCCGTTCATTTTATTCGTTATGCTTTGTTGATTGTATTGGTGACTTTGTTCTTATGGATCGTGTGTCACTCCTAGTCTAACTAGTGTTCATGGTCTAGAGGGTTGTCTAGATGCATTCATTTGGTAATAATGATATAATGGTAAGTTTGATTGCATGACATATTGTGTAGATTGCTTCACATGTAATTTATGATTACTAGAAGTTTTTATATATTGTTATTAATTCAGCTGTTGTAAACATGACTGGGAGAGCACCTAGTTACTTCCGATTGATTGTCGACCCCCATTCTCAAATTGAATTTGGTTGCTGCTTGTCTGGATGTTTGGCTGGAGAGACTTGTGGCAAGAAGAATAATTTGTCTAGGAATTTATTTAAGTGAGGGATTATTAATAATGTATTAGTTTGATTTTGGATTTGCGTATCGATCCGGATTGGTCAGGTGTTTCCGCCACCTTGACCCTATTCATCTTTGTACTATGCATTTCCTTTTGTTTTAATAATCCGGGTTGTTGCAGTTGGTATCAGATCGAAGACGCTCCCAACTCTCGCTTATTAAATAACTAAATTAAAATGGCTTAGTTAAATTGAGTGAGTGTATATGGGGTAGAAAACAATAAGCACCTTTTATGTACTGTGATGTTTGATTTAGGCCCCGTTCTTTTGGGCTGAATTTCGCTGAACGTTTTTGAACTGAACTTATAGGAGTTGAACTGAACTTATAAGAGCTGAACTGAACTGAACTTATAGGAGCTGAACTTAACTGGACTTATAGGAGCTGGACTGAACTTCTAAGAGCTAAAATTTTCTTAACTGAACTTATAGGAGCTGAACTTTCCTGAACTTAATTTTACTTAATTGAATAGAACTTATAGGATCTAAAATTTTTACTAAACTAAACTTTAGTATTATTATTATTATTATTATCATTATCTTTTGGAAATGGTTGTCATACAAAAAAAAAGTATACTCTAAAACATAAGGTAAGATAATAACATTATTCCGATTTATATACATTGGTTTGTTTATACAGATTACTACGTTTACATTACGATAAAAAAATAAATCACATATTACATCGTTTTCTAACCATCTATCTTTATCATCATCTTCCTCATCACTCTCTTCTTCATCTTCACTATCACTCGAAATAACGAATCCATTGTCTCGCCAAATATTTTTTACTATCTTGTTTCGTAGCTTGAACATGGCATTTTTCTGCTTATCATCAAACATGCCTGAATCTACTGTTCCTTGAATATTCACGTCATGTTGTATAATAGGTATTTCAAGAGTATGCATCCTTATAAAATTATGGAGTGTGAATGTAGAAACAATAATAGACATTTGATACTTTTGTGACATTTGGGGCATATTTTTTAACACCTTCCACCTTTTTGTCAATTGACCAAATGCCATTTCAACTTTCATTCTCAATGATGAATGTCGATAGTTAAAATACTCTACACATTCTCAATGATGAATGTCGACAGTTGTTATACTCTACAATTCCTTCGGGCGGTCTCAATGATAATGTATACATGTATCCAATAATTAATGTCAAATGTTTTTATATCGGTTTTCATAAATAATACATTCCGTATAACTTTTCTAAATTTAATTGGTAAGAATTGAACTTTCTGAACTGAACTTATAAGAGCTGAACTGAACTGAACTGAACTTATAGGAGCTGAATTGAACTTATAGGAACTGAACTGAACTTATAGGAGCTGAACTGAACTGAACTTATAGGAGCTGAACTGAACTGAACTTATAGGAGCTGAACTGAACTTAAAGAGGGTGACTTTAAGTCCAAAAGAACATGGCCTTATTCTTTGTTCCATATGTAATTGTATGATTAAGAAATGTGTAGAGTCTGTGTTAATATGTTATTGTTGAATTTCCTTGATAGCTTAATCTTAAGTTAAACTTGTAATTGTTTTTAACGTTCTCGCTTGTTTTCATGTTTAGTCTTATTTGTATATTTGTTTCGCTTGTTCTATAGTAGTTTGAGATAAGACTAGAATATGGCCCCTTAGTTAATAGTTATATTATTTGAGTCACTTGTTTGAGGATCCGAAGTTAACTTGTAAATGTTAGAGATACTGTATTTGAAGTGCTTATCATGATCGTGACTCTTAAAGAATAATTGAGGTGTTATCTTATCCCTTATTTGTTGGTTTAACTTAGAAATTTATCATGGTTAATGATGTGAAGAATATAAGTTATTGTTGATGTTCAGGGTGCATAGTATGGTTGTATCGAATTGTAGAATGGAACTTAAAGTTTGGGTACTGTCTTATCATGTCGTGGATTTACAATCTTTGAGGAACTAGATTCGTGTGATTTATAGTGAACTCGTTTGAGGTTTGAGTTGGTAAGGAAAATCTTGGAGTTTGTTTATGGTGTTTGTTAAAAGTAATCCTTTTTGTTGGGAGTCCTATTCCCTTCACCTTGTTCGATATAGGTAGGTTGATGATGGCAGAGTATTATGGAATGTCTACCGTTAATTTTGAGGATCTAGTTAATGACTATATGAGCTTTTTATGTGAAAGTCAACCATTTCGAATTCATTTTGGATTTCATTGAATATTTTTACTTGAGGTATTGTTTTGAGCAGTTTATATCGGGATTGTAAGAATATGTTTAATCTTATGATGGTAGTTAATGATCTTAAGGATATTGTTGTGGAACTTCATAGTTAAAGCTTAGGTTATTTACCTAGAGGAATCACAAGGTTTTGAGTAATTAAGCGATGTAATAGAAATATAGTACTTTTCTCATATGAAGTTGCGCAGGTAAGGAGTTACTTTCGGCCTTTTCTATTCTCCAATTTGTTTATCTTATTTTATTATAAGACTTATTTGGTGTTGGGTTATTATTTGTGAGTCGTCATTAGTTAATGATGTTTTATTTTGTAATAAGAGGTAAATATTTATTGTGGTAATACTTGTTAGAATTTGGGATTATATATGAGTTCATTTGAATTCTTTGAATTAGGAATTTGCTTGAATTGCATGAGTAAGGTAAGTGCAAAATCATAGATTGGACCTAGCTGTTTGGGAATTATTATTTGGAGTACTCGGAAGTGTGAGGGATAAGTTAATGTTTCTCTGGATAAGTGATAAGTAGTGCAAGTTATATGGACTGGAGATTCGAGTAGTAAAAAAAGAAGTAAGTGTACCCTCGGTTGGTTAGCTCGTAATTTGAAAGCCTTAGGAAATTGAGTTTTGACGTCATTAATGTATTGGAGAAGCATGATGATTAGACTAGTGAATTATTAATGGAATAAATACATAATGATTTGAGGATAAAGCAGGATGCGAGTGTTATATTTGTAACGCGAATTGGTGGACCTAGATATGTTAAAATTAGAGTGTGGGATAAATAATAAATTTAGAATTGCTGCATATTAGCTGTCGAGAATAATGATATAATGAAGATAATCATGGAGTATATAAAAGTGATTTGAGAATTTCAGTGTTATACGCCTTTGGAGAATCATTTGAGGAGCCGAAAGCCTGTTACCAAAAGATTTATCCAGATGAGGTTGGCTTTAAGGAATTATTAGGTGGTCATGAGCAAAATATTTTGAAGGTTGATTAGCGCTTTTATTTAGAATGTGATGTAATAGGGAATGTATCAATTTTATGAGGATATAGGTTGTACAATGTCTTTGTTGGACCTATTTTATAATTTTGATAATGACATGTGTTTACTTGATAATGTGCTTTACCTGATATATCATATGCATGTAATTGTGTGTTTTAGTCTTATCATAGCTACCAACAATTACAAGAAAGAAGATCAAAGTTATAAGAACTTCAGGCATAACTTTGACAAGTTCTGTGAGACAAAGTTATAAGAACTTCAAGAATAACTTTGGAAGTTCATATGCAAAGTTATAGCTACCTTGGTTATAACTTTAGAGAAACAATTCAAGGAAGATCTACCTCAAATAACACAAGACTCAAGATGGAGGGTCTTTGTGATCAAGATGAAGAGATGATTCGTATACTGAATATCTTTGTGAAGATTAGATAGTATAGGTCGTCATTCGGTAACTATTCCATTTGAGTGATTTTATGTTTGTAAAGTTATGACTCACTTATAACTTTACATACTAAAGTTCAAAGTTATAGCTTGGACCTATAACTTTGGATGATAAAAGTTGATGCATGATTTTGGAAATAAATATTTTAAATGTTTTCAAAAAGAGAAAGAGTATTTTTATATTTATCAAAAGTTTTAATAGAGGATGTATTTATGAGATTCTATTAGTTAGTAATACAACTTATGAGTTGTCATGCTACCTAGGGTTTCTAATATATTCTATCTCAATTTGTTGTTAACCTAATAAGCCCACCTAGGGTTCGTGTCACCTAGGGTTTCGTGTAAACCAAGGATTGTGCCCCCTAGGGTTGCGTGCTCCTAGGGTTTCGTGGAGATAGGGATTTCCGCCACCATATGCTTCTTTCCTTGTTTACCTTAACCTAAGATTCTAATATATCTTTACAACAATATTTTGAGATATAAAAGATAAATACATTTCTAAAACATAAAGCAAATAATACTTTGAGATATTAAAGATAAAATTTTTTCTTAAAGATAAAGGTAGGGTTTTAGATTTTATATCTCCTATGCTTCTATTATAAATACTCGTTCCATCTCAATCATACACAACGACTTACATACACATTGAGAGAATTTTTCAAATCGTTTTAAAGCAAACCTTGAGCAAAATATTTATTATTTTTAGTGTTTGTTTTTCGAAAATAGTCGTGCATCTTTTTTGTCAATCGCTCACGTGAAATACGTTATTGGATAATAGTACATCACATAATCTTACTTATTCTTTAACGAGAATCTGTGTGAGTTATATTGTACTTTCTTATTAACATAAGATAGTATAGAGTATTTAGCGATACTCACATTGAGTTATAATCATAGTTTATTATACAAGTGGGTTGATAATTTTTTGTAATCCGGAGAAAGGTACTAAAGATTATTAATCGAGAATAGTGGGCGTATGTTTCAACTTGTGAAACTGAACCACTTCAAAAATCACGTGTGCCTCTCTTTACTTTTCGTTATTTCGTTACTAGTACTTACTTTGATTAAATAATTAGTTGATTTTAATCTATAAGATCAAATAATTAATTACATATCATATAAATCGAAAAAGTGGGGCTAGTTTTTAATAATCAATTCACCCCCCTCTTTCGTATTCGATCAATAGACTCTACCGTCTTTGATGGAACTCTTTTTAACTATGGATATGATTTTCCTCAATAGCGACGTCAAAGATGCTGATTTTTTGCAATGCTTCTTTAATATCAACCCCCACTATAGCGTTTTTCTGGCAGTTGTCACTACAACCGACGTATATATGATGTAAAAAAAGAATAGTTATTTGCAACCGTTGTAAAAAAAAAAGCACAACGACATCTCACTATCTTAGTCTCCATCCTCCGACGTCCTCGCCGGGACTCCTCTCCTTCTTGTTGGCCGAGTTATTCTCCTTCTTGTAATAGACTTATTATCGTTAGATTAGCAGTCTATTTATGTAATTAAAATTATGTGAATTGGATTGAGGAATGACTCATTTTCTATCTTAGGTCTTAATTGATAATGATGTTATTGGATTCAGGGTTTACCTAATTACCTCCCACTTGATGTTATTCATCAAAGCCCATTAATGCTTTTGTTTATTTGTTATACGTGTTTGTTGTTCTGCTTGTTTAATCATGTTGAGAAACTTTCTTGCTACTAATTGTCATGTGGAACATATTCCAGTTTGAATTTGCCATAATCTAATTGTCTCAAATAAAATTAAAGAATCAAACTTCAATTTCGTAAAATTGAATCATAACTTCTTCACTTAGTAGGGCAAAGACTAAGAGTTGAAGATCATTTGGAAAAACGTTGCTGCACAATTTTTTTTTTGGCTTTGCATTTGTTGGACTTCGACCAACTCTGGTTAGTGCATTGTCTCGCTTGTCTTTACTACTTCAAGCCTAGGCCCGTGAACATTTTTTCCTTTACATGACAACACATTGATCTACCGTAATGGAATTATGTATTTTTTGTTGTCATCTTATATCAATGTGTGTGTGTGTGTGTTTGCTTCAATCTGAGTATTTATTAAACTTGCTTGAATATGACTGTCCAATCTAATGGCATGTGGTATTGACTATCACAGACCACAACACTGCATCTTTTTTATTTTAACTTATCAACTTGTACTCCGAAATTGCACACTGATAGAGGCTCGGTTGTTTAGAGAACAAACCAATGCACTAGCTTTCACAATAGAAATCCACAGAGACATTTTCAGAATTCGGTTGTAAACTCGAATGTCTAGAGACTTAGAGCTTTAGTTTCGATTGATCCTTCATATGGATCCTAAAAAAAATGAGTCTAATGATAGAGAAAAATAGAGCATTTCATAAGGACCATTTACAATTGTCCATACCTTTACTTAGCTTGGTTTGGGGTTAAAAGCTATCCATATGGATCCTTCATATAAATTTTGGGGTTCTAAATTAAAACTACAATGATAGATAAGGTCTGGTGGCGGTTTTAAGTTAGAAACGCCGCAATAGATAAGTTATAGAGGCGGTTCTAAAGCTAAACCGCCATTATAGATAAGCTATGGTGGCGGTTTTGAAGTAAGAACCGCCACCACAGATAGGCTATAGTGGCGGTTGTATAACCGACGCAAAGTATATACGACGCCGAGATATACGACGGACCCTAAACCTGTAAAAACCGCCACAAAAGGTCTTTTAGAACCGTCACCGTAGGGGGTTTTTCTACTAGTGTGAGAAGTGTAAGATTTGAGTTTTTACAATTTCCTTTTTATTTGTTTTTCTAATATCGTTTGCGCTACCATCTTGGGTTACTATCTGACTTATTGTATGCTTGCGTGTTTCTTTAGGATCAGTGTCCCTTAATCGATTTCCTTTATTAAAGCCTTCATATCTCTCATTTAATTGAGCTTCTTATCTTTGCTTCTTAACATTGATTTGTTTCAAGTCCTAGTAATGTCCTTTGATCTTATATTTGTTTCGATATCCTTAAACTTTCTATTTTCATTAATCGGTGTGCCTTACCCTTTGATTTCCGTAATGAGTTTTATATTTTACAAAATGATTTATGAATTGTTTTTGTAAGCGGTATTATTTGGGCAATAATAGGTAAAATATTTTGGTGATTAGTGAATGTCTGTCATAATGGTATTGAAAGCTAATGATTGAGCGTTGAACTTGTTATATAAAAGAGTTTGGTATTTATGAGACTTCGTTTGGTACTTATGAGGAGAATTGTTGATCTCAAGGCGCGTGGTTGCTTAATGGATAGTTCTTTTTGTGGAAATTTAGTGTCCATGTCAATGGTGTATACATGGTAATGTATGTGAGTTGATGTTATAAGGTTGTATGGTATAACATGGCTAATATAAGGATATAATCGTATTTATTGTGAATTTTATGTTGGTGGATATAAGTTAGTGATAATCAGGTGAAGTTGGTTTGATTATTGACAACGTCAAATATTGTCGTGTCTAGTAGTATTTTTTAGAGTCTTTCGCTCTACTTTTTACGGGTCATTAGTTTTATTTTATGTTAATTTTAGTTTTTGTAATAATGTTAGTATTTAGTACTTTAAGTCTATTTTGAGAGTTAAATTCCGTAAAGTCAATAAAAGTCAAACCCGAAAACCCGAGACCCAAAACCCGGAAATTTGAATGGGCTATCAATGAATCATCAAGGTATGAAGACCAAGCCCAATGGGTCAATGGAAGTCAAGGCGGGGTCAATATCCATGGGGTCAACGAAAGTCAAGAAGGAAAACAAGGCAAAAGTTGGCAGTGCTCGACGCAGCCTGCGTCGTAGGACGCAGCCTGCGTCAGCACGACGCAGCCTGCGTCGTAGGACGCAGCCTGCGTCACGCAGCCTGCGTCGTAGGACGCAGCCTGCGTCATCTCTCAGCACGGGTTTTTCTCATTTTCTCGTCTTGTCTTTTGGAAGCCCACCTTTCAAGGCCCCTAGGTTTGCGGACCAAGGGTATAAAAGAAGATTTCTGAAGAGAGGCAAGGGCATGAAGCATTCAACATACAACATCATATTTTCCTTAGCATTTTCTCTACTTTGTTCTTCAAGTTTGGCTTTTGTAATGGGTTTTTGCTTAGAAATTGGTTGTAATATGAAGACTATGGGTAGCTAATCTCTTTTGCTTAGTGTAATTTGAACAAGTTCTTCCCTTTTAGCATTGTAAGACCTTTTTAATCCTTCCTTCTCTATTTAATTCCATTTTCCTTGTTTGAATTTCATTGTTGAATGAATTGTTGTTAAGACTAACCATCTTAGTAATTGTTTGTTTGATTAAATTGCTTTGTCTTGATGAATTTGGTTGATTTGTCTTGATATTTGTTGAAGCAACTTGAAAGATTGTAACTTTGGTTTAAAAGTTGGAATCTTTTGAGTGGAATTTGGATTATTGTGTATTTATGACATGGTTTAATGTTTTATTACATGATTCTAGCATGCTTCTTTGGTTTTGTGCTTAAAGCTTGCATCTTTATTTATGCTTATGTTTTAATAAGTATGGGTTTAGTTGTATTGAGTCATTTATGGATGGTTTAATTCATTGGTGGCTAGTTTTTAGAAGTTTGTAGTAGATAATTAGAGAAAGGAAGGAAAGGAGGGATCTTTACTTTGTTAATTGTGGGGGAACTTGGGATAATTGCACTAAGTTATTTATCCATATTTGAATCTTTGAGTATTTAGTTAGTGTTGGTGATTTTTAGGCTTGATAATCTTTTCTCATGAAAAACTCTCTTCCTATTTGTTATCTACATGTTTACCATTGTGAATATCATAGTTTGTAAGTAATTCAAGTCTTTGTTTCAATTAGTGTTTTAATTTGTGGTTAGATTAATTAATTTGTTTAATCGGTTTTTAGCAAGAGTCTAGATTAGATTTTTAGCATTCATCGCCTTCCCTTGGGTTCGATCCTTGTCTTACCCTTACTACCCTTTACTTAGGTTGGTTTGAGTCTAGATTTGACTTTATAAATTGTTATTTGGCATAGCTAATTTGTGGAATTAACGACACCGTAAAATAAGCTCGTCAAATTTGGCGCCGTTGCCGGGGAACGGCAATATAGCTAAATATCAAATTGAACTCTTGTTAGTGTCATACTTTGTTTAGATTGTTTTTCAAATATTTCTTTTTGTATTGTTTGTAGGTTACTTGGTGTTGAAGTTACTAATTGTGTTGTTGAAGTGTTTTAGAGTTTATGCCTAGGTCACAAGAGGGACTTGGTGACCAAGACATTGACCCGGCTTCTAGTAGCATTTCCAATTGGTTGTTTTCGAACCCCCTCTATAGGAGACCCTTTTGGAGGGAGCCTAGTGAAGAGGAGTTTGAGAACAATATTTTTCAAGAACCACAAGAACAAGTGTTTGTGTCACCACCTAGATCACCACCTAGGAGACCACCACCCTTGAACATCATCTACCCACCCGAAATGGAAGATAATAGAACTATTGGTGAGATCCGGGCAAGAAACTATGAAGAGCAACCGTTGTGTATCGCATACCCTCCCATGGGGGATGTAAATTTCGAGCTAAAGGGGTTCTTTGTTCATAATTTGCCAAGATTTCATGGAATGGTGGGGAATGATCCCAATAGGCACTTGGCCGAATTTCACATGATATGCCAAGGGGCCATCCCTCAAGGAGTGACCGAAGACCAATTTAAACTTAGGGCATTTCCATTCTCTCTACAAGATGCCGCTAAGGAATGGTTATTTTGTCTTCCGGCCCATTCCGTCAATACTTGGGTGGGTTTGAAGAAGAAATTTCTTGAGAAATACTACCCGGATTCAAGGCATAACCACTCAAAGAAGCTCATCACTACCATTGAGCAAGACATGGGGGAAACTCTCTATGACTATTGGGAGCGATTCAAAAGCCTCGTGGCAAGGTGCCCGTATCATGGAATGTCGGGTGACGATCTATTGACGGCCTTCAATGAAGGATTATGCCAAAACGACCAACGGATGATTATAGCCGCCACCGGAGGTGGCATTGATACACTTAATGTGGCCGAGGCCAACAACATTATTGAGAAGTTGGCTATGAACACAAGAAGCTACGGGAGGAAAAATGAAAGGGGAGGAAGCTCTAGAAATGTATCTTCCATGGAAGATCCTCATGCCTCTCAAAATCACAAACTCATGCAAGAGATGGGTGAAATCAAAAGCTTGGTATCCAACTTGGTTGTCAACAAAAGTAGCTCATTTCCTCAACACCCCGAACCGCTTGAATGTTCTTATTGTGGAGGTGACCATGCTACAAATACTTGTTACATCATGATTGAGCAAGGAGCCACCATGGAAAGTGTCAATGCCATGGGGTATGGGAACTACAATGCTAGAAACCCAAGTGGTGGACGAATGTATAACCAAGTGGGAAATCGTGATCTTTTGGGGTGGGGAGGAGACAAATCAAAGAGTTTTGAAAATGGCCAATTCAACCACTTGAGAGCCCAAAATCCAACCCAAAACCGAAACTCAAATTTCAACCAAAATCCCCAAAGAAATTTCAACAACCCAAGACCCAACAACTCAAATTTTCCAAATAATTCTCAACCCCAAAGACAACCCAACCAAAATCCAAATCAAGGGAATTCTTCTTCTCAAGGGAACTTGAGTGACATCTTGCAAACACTTCTTGCCAATCAAGAGAAGGATAGGGAGGAGGCAAGGAGGGATAGAGAGGAAGCAAGGAAGGATAGGGAGGCTAACAACCTTAGGGTGAACAACTTGGAAACCCAACTATCCCAAATGGCCTCAAATTTGTCAAAATCCCAAGCCTCAATCTCCACAAGATTCCCATCTCAAACCATTCCCCCACCAAGGGAAAATGCTAGTGCCATGACATTGAGGGGAGGCAAAGAGTTGGAAGTCAACCCCCTTGGCAAAGGAAAGGAAAAGATGAAGAATATTGAGATGGAAACCATTGAGATTGAAGACCAAGGAGAATTGGTGGTTAGTCAAGAAGAGATATTGAGAAATGAAAAAGGGGCATCCATAAGCATGGACCCAAAGGGAGACAATTCAAAGAAGGGCAAGGATACTATTGAAGATGAGGAAGTGGAAGAGTACATACCGGAAGTCCCATTTCCTAGTGCTTTGATAAGCACAAGGAAGTATGCCAAGGAGAATGACTTATATGAGACTTTCCGAAAATGTGAGGTAAACATCCCGCTTCTTAACTTGTTGAATAGTGTCCCTAGGTATGCAAAGTTTTGAAAAGAACTTTGTACACCTAGGAGAAATCCAAAGAAGGGAACCCATAAGGTTAGGGTGAGTGAACATGTGTCGGCCATTTTCAAACAAAATTTACCAAAGAAATGTGGAGACCCGGGCATGTTCACTATTCCTTGCACTATTGGGGGGAAAAGTTTGAAACGTGCCATGCTAGACCTTGGGGCTTCTATAAACGTCATGCCTTTATCTATTTATGAGACCCTAGGTTTAGGACCCTTGTCTAAGACCGGGGTAGTCATTCAACTTGCCGATAGGTCTAGTGTTTACCCAAAGGGCATGGTAGAGGATGTACTAGTGGAAGTCGATAATCTTGTCTTTCCGGCGGATTTCTACGTATTAGATATGGAATCTAGCTCTAGTGCCACCCCTCTCCTTCTTGGTAGGCCGTTTATGAAAACTTCAAATACCAAGATCGATGTTTCAAACGGGTGTTTGACTATGGAGTTTGAAGGAAAAAGATTAACTTACAATATATATGACTCCATGAGGCACCCGAGTGACCATCAATCTTGTTTTTTTCTTGGATATCTTTGAGCCATTAGTGAATCAAATGTATAAACTTTGTGATAGAGACCCACTCGAGGTAGCTTTAACTAACCCCATGGAAGAGGAAGGTTTGCGCTTGTTGTTGGCCTTTGATGTGCAGGAATGTCTTGAAGAATTGGAGAAGGAAGAGCCAATAGAAACATATGAGGAGCTCAACGTCATAGAGATGCTGAAAACAGGGCAAGGCAGTGCTCGACGCAGCCTGCGTCACACGACGCAGCCTGCGTCGTACGACGCAGCCTGCGTCCTGCACTGGCTAACTTGTCCGAGTTGTTTGCTTTGAGTATTCCACTCCACAAGCCCCTCCCTTCCATTATCCAACCTCCTAAGGTCTAGTTGAAGACCCTCCCAAGCCATTTAAAGTACATCTTTCTAGGGGACAAGAACACCCTACCACTTATCATTTCAAGCACACTCACCGAGGACCAAGAAGGCAAATTGGTATCACTACTTGAAAAGCATAAGGAAACATTTGGGTGGAGCATAGCGGACCTAAAAGGGATAACCCCGGTGACTTGCATGCACAAGATAAGGCTTGAAGTGGATGCCAAACCGGTCCGACAATCCCAAAGGAGGCTCAATCCACCCATGGCGGAGGTAGTGCAAGAAGAGGTAATTAAGCTATTGCAAATGGGTATCATTTTCCCTATTTCCGACTCTCGTTGGGTTAGCCCAACTCAAGTCGTACCCAAAAAGGGAGGAGTGACGGTAGTCAAGAACGCACAAGGAGACTTGGTCTCCACCCGACCACAAACCGGTTGGAGAGTGTGTATTGACTACCGCCGCTTGAATGCGGTAACATTGAAAGACCATTTCCCGCTACCATTTATTGATCAAATGTTAGAAAGACTAGCGGCGAAAACTTTCTATTGTTTCCTTGACGGTTACTCGGGGTATTTTCAAATTCCAATCGCACCCGAGGACCAAGTGAAAACCACATTCACATGCCCATTTGGTACATTTGCTTATCGTCGTATGCCCTTTGGTTTGTGTAATGCACCGGGAACTTTTCAACGGTGCATGTTGAGTATTTTCTCCGACTATGTAGAACGAATCATAGAAGTATTCATGGACGATTTCACCGTCCATGGGGACTCCTATGATGCATGTCTAAAACAGCTTGCTCTTGTCTTAGAGCGATGCCAAGAGTCCCATCTCATTTTAAACTCCGAAAAATGTCATTTCATGGTGACTAGTGGCATCGTTCTAGGACATGTAGTGTCGCAAAGGGGGGTTGAGATGGATAAGGCTAAGGTTTACATTATCAAAACCTTACCTTATCCCTCTAACACCCGAGACATTAGGTCTTTTCTCGGACATGCCGGTTTCTACCGGAGATTTATTAAGGACTTTTCCAAGATTGCTAACCCCTTATGTAAGCTTTTGCACAAAGAAGCGGAGTTTGTTTTTGATGACTCATGTAGGAAAGCATTCGATGACTTGAAGGAGAGATTGGTCACCGCACCAATTATTCAAGCACCACGATGGGATCTTCCATTTGAAATCATGACCGATGCAAGTGACTATGCATTGGGAGTGGTTTTGGGTAAAAAGAGTGACAAGGGACCCCATGTGATCCAATATGCTTCTACCCTCTTGAATGATGCTCAAAAGAACTATTCCACGACGGAGAAGGAATTCCTTGGTGTGATTTCTGCTCTAGAAAAATTCCGATCTTATCTCTTGGGCACAAAGGTGATCATCTACACCGATCATGCCGCCATTAGATACCTTGTGGCAAAGAAGGATGCAAAGCCAAGGTTGTTGAGATGGATTCTTCTTCTAAGTGAGTTTGATGTTGAAATAAAAGACAAGAAAGGGGTGAAGAATGTGGTGGCGGATCATTTGAGCCGGCTAAACCATGAAGGAAGACCATCATGCCCTCTTGAGGAGGTTGAAGGAGGTCTCCTTCATGAGTCACTTTATGCTATACAAGTGGAGGAGCCATGGTATGCTACCATGGTCAACTATTTGGTGACAAAGCGGCTCCCAAGCCATTTCTCTTCTCATCAAAAGAGCAAAGTCAAATCCGATGCCAAGTACTATACATGGGATGATCCTTACTTGTGGAAGTTTTGCCAAGATCAACTTGTGAGAAGATGTGTGCCCGAGAGTGAGATCCCTTCCATCTTACTTCATTGTCATGACTATGCTTGTGGAGGACATTTTGGGCCACAAAGAACCGCTAGAAAAGTGCTTGAATGCGGTTTCTTTTGGCCAAGCCTTTTTAAAGATTCCCACAAATTTGTAAAGACTTGTGACCGATGTCAAAGGGTGGGGAATTTGACAAAGAGAAATGAGATGCCACAACAACCTCTTTTATATCGTGAGATCTTTGATGTGTGGGGAATTGATTTTATGGGCCCTTTTCCAAATTCCGGTGGTTATTTGTACATCCTCTTAGCGGTGGACTACGTATCAAAATGGGTTGAAGCAATTCCTACCCGCACCGATGATGCCAAGGTAGTAGCCATTTTCATTCAAGAGAACATATTCTCTCGGTTTGGCTTTCCAAGGGCTATTATTAGTGATAGGGGGACCCATTTTTGCAACAAGGTGATCGGAGGCCTTCTCAAGAGGTATGGGGTGACTCATAAAATTTCCACGGCCTACCACCCACAAACAAACGGGCAAGCCGAACTCTCAAACCGTGAAATTAAAGGAATACTTGAAAAGACGGTGAATCCAGATAGAAAGGATTGGAGTAAGAGGCTAGTTGATGCATTGTGGGCATATAGGACCGCTTTCAAAACCCCCATTGGCATGTCCCCATTCCGTCTCATCTATGGCAAGGCTTGCCACCTCCCCGTGGAGGTTGAGCACAAAGCCTATTGGGCTATCAAATCTTTCAACCAAACCCAAGATGAGAGCGGTATGCACCGAAAGCTTCAATTACAAGAACTTGAAGAAATTCGCCAAGATGCTTATGAGAACTCTTCCATCTACAAAGAGAAAACAAGAAGATGGCATCATGGGATGATAAACCGTAGAGTTTTCAAGGAAGGTGATAAAGTTCTTGTGTTCCAAAACCGGTTTAAGCTCTTTCCGGGCAAGTTGAGGTCAAGATGGTTTGGACCTTACATCGTCAAGAAAGTGTTTACTCATGGGGCTATTGAAGTGGAGGGGCCCGTGGATGGAAAGCTCCTCAAAGTGAATGGCCACCATCTCAAGCACTACTTCCAAGGATGTACCCGGGAGGGGGAAGAAGAGGTCTTGCTTGAAGACCCCATTTATCAAAGTTGAAAAGCTTGAAATAGCTAAGTCGAGCCATCGACTCTAAATAAAAGGCAAAACATTGTACATACTCTATCCTTGTGAATATTTCTTTGAAGTTTCTTTGTTAAATCTTAGCATTTAAGTTGTTTTAAGTTAGTTAGACATTGCATCAAACAAAATTTTTTGAAGTTACTAACGGTTTTGTGAAGTTTTGCGAGTTTTTGGCCGCCTCGGGATGCGTGCCGCGGATAAAAAGTTCAGGAATCGATGGAATTTAGATATTGGAGGTTATTATGGACCATTGAAGTGAATTTGCAAGTATGGAGGTGTTTGGATCACTTAGCAAAAATTTTGCTAAGTGAAAAAGCAAGAACCATCCGGCAGTGAAGGACGCAGCCTGCGTCGTAGGACGCAGCCTGCGTCGAGTGCTAATTTCGTTTATTTTCTAATTCTTGCCCGTGTTCTTCATAAAACACAAACCCCATCTCCTTCTTTGTTTTTCACGACAAACACACCCAAAACTTACCCCAATCCCTCAAAAATCCATCTTTCTCACTCAAATCTTCCAAAATTTTCATCAAAATCAACCCAATTCTTCATCCTAATCATTTTTCTACACTCAATAACCCCAAAATCAATCTCATTCACTCAAAAATCTCAGAAATCCGTCTTAAAAACCTAGATTTTTTCCCCTCAAATTCGTCTTTTTCGGGTCTTTAGTTGGGTTTTTAAGGGCTATTTGTCGAATTCCTACCTATTCTAATCATCAAGGAGCTTGAATCTTGTGGAAAAGCAAAGGTATAACTTCATACTCGACTTTTTCATTATCCTTCAAGTTTTTGCTCGAATTAGGCTAGTTTTAGTCTTAGGTTGAGTTCCCCTTTCCCCTTGCTTGATTGTGTAGTTAGGATTGGATAAAGTTTTCTGAGTAAGGTAAAGAAATTCAACAAACACTAGCTTTTTGAGGTGTAGAAATTGTTGCTCACCAAGTGTTTGTTGAATTGCTTGAGTGAAAATTTTTTTCGAGTGATTGCTTCTTGTTGTTGTAGTGTGTTGTTTGTTACATTTTGCAGAAATGGCACCAAAGATCTCTAAGTTGTTTGGCAAAGGGAAAAATAAGAGGGCCGCGGTGAGTGAGCCCGACACCGAGGTAGAAGCGGTGTTTATGGGCTATGAGAAGTTGCAAGCTCAATATAAGAAAATTTGGGATCAAATATCCACTCACCCTCTTGTAGCCACTAAATTCTTTTGCCCAACCACCCTCCATGCCTTAGGCATGTTCAACTTGACAAGGGACATGCTAGCTAAAGTAGGGCTAGAGGCTTATCTCAAGCCAAACTCCTGGGATTACACCTATAGGAGTTTTGCATACGAGTTTCTAGCAACCTTGTCGGAGTTGGATGTGCCCGAAGGTGAGGAGAAAGCCTACCGATTCCGATTGAACCAAACTTGGCATGAAGCCCCAACTTCCGAAATCCGTCAAATCCTAAAAATCACCAAGCAACCCGTAGACATTAGGTGCCCAAGGGGCAAAATGCATATGATGTGGAGTAACATTGCCGATGACCATGGCCCGTCTAAGGATGCCAAACTGTCAGCCATCACCCACCCCGTACTCCGCCTAATTACTAGGTTCCTCACCACCATTTTCAACTCCGCGGGAGAACCCACCAAGGTGCCGGAGAATATCCGGCTGTGGACTATGCTTCCGGAGGGGGTAGGGATCCCGGATTGGGCCGATTTGTTTTTGAGAGCTTGCATCAAGCATAGGCAAAAAATCGGCAAGGGCGAGCATCCATTGTGGGGGGGTAATTTCTTTCTTGGTAAGGCATTATGAGGGGGGCATTCCTAATGGTCAAGCGGTGAACATATGTAGGGGTTTGACGAGGTACAACCGTCTTGGGCTAGAAGAAGTTCACATGTTTAAGACTAGCAAGGAGAAACCCTTGAAACGGTTTTGGTTGGGAAGTGACGGGCTAAGCTACATGAAGTTGCCTCGACCTCAAAACAACCCTTTACCTAGAGGACCCGCAGCGTGGGATTTTGTTTGTCCTAGGGAGGAAAGTTTGGGGGTAAGTAGTGCGGAGGAGGAGGAGGAGGTAGAAGAAGTGCCTTTGAGGCAAAGGAGGGTAAGGAGAGAAGGTGGTGGGGGAAGTGAGCATTTGAGAGAGGAGATTGAGATCCTTGCAATCGAGCAAGGCCCTTCCCAAACCACCAATTTTGAACAACAACAACAACAACAACAACAACAACCACCACCATTTCATTTCCAATCACCATTCCAAAGCCACCATGATACCGACACCCCCATGTTTGATGCGGAGGGTCGTTCTAGCACACCCGTGGAGCCATGACAACAACAAATGGCTAACTATTTTGCTAGCACCAACGACGTCTTGGCACACATTAGCGGGAGGGTGGATGCCTCAAACACTTGGCAACAACTTCAAGGAGGTAGGCTTGAGAGTTTGGATGATTGGCACAATGTTGTGGAGGAGAGGGAGAGATTGAGGGCGGAGGCCGAGAGGGCTCAAAGTGAGGAAGGGAGGAGGATGCTAGACGGGCAAGAGGAAGCCCGCCTATGGAGAGAGCAACAAGATAAAAGATGGCGGGAACAAAATGAAATGTGGGCCACCCAAAATGCTTGGAGGGAGCAAGCTACGAGCCACTTTAACGTTCAAAATGAGCGCCACCACACCTATCTTCAAGACTCCTATGAGGATGCGGTGGCACAAGAGGACGTCTATGGCTTAGCTAGCTCTCTCTTTGGGATGTCCATGCAACAAAACCCGGATTACCCAACTCCATACACCCAAGCAACCCTTGATGAAGGCATGGAGCAAAGAAGGCGGATTAGAGAAGCAAGGGAAAGGAGGAGAAACCGAGGAGGTGCCTCGGGTTCTTCTCATTTCGATAATTGATGAGGTAACATTTTTCTTCTCCTCCACAATGAGGACATTGTGTATTCTAAGTGTGGGGGAGAAGATTGTACATAGTTTGTTTGTTTTTGATGCATTGTAAAAAAATTGTATGTCTTTATTTTGAAGAAAAAGAAAAAAAAAAAAAATAGAACAAAAAAAAGAAGAAAAGAAAAAAAAAATTGAAACTCCCGGCTAGGTGAAAACCCACAAGGGTGGGCACCTAGGCAAGATTGGGAAGGTGGCCGAGGACGGAATGAAAACCCGAAAGGGAATTCCGGGCAAAATGAAGAATCGAGTTGCGAGCCACCAATGAGAGGAGAGGAAAAGCTAAGGTGAAAACCCGAAAAGGCACCTTAGGCAAAATGAGGGATTTTCAAGAAAAAAATGAAAAAAATGAAAAAATGAAAAAAAATTGAGCATAATTCTTCCTATGATGAGAATTTTTGGAGGAATAAGAAGGGAGTGATAAGGAGGAAATTTGGAAGGAGGCTAGCTTAGAATCCCATTTATTTTTATTTTTGAGTCACAAAAACTTTGTTTCAAATTGGTGGATTTATGTTGGTGGTCGCTTGGTTGTGCAAATTGTGAAGTTTGGGGCCAACCAAGTAACCATGATTTGCATTAGTGGAGTAAGAAGGGGGTGATATAAGGAGTGGATTTGTATGGAGGTTGTTGAGGAAAGACCATCTCGCTATGCCTTGGGATAAGGCAAAGATGGTCATACTACTTTATTGGGAGCTATAAGTAGGGAGGAGTTGATTTGAGTCGGAGTAGGTGGCATGTCGTGTCTTTAGTCTTGAGGGATGATATAAGGAGGGGGAGTGAGAGAAGAGTGTCACAAGAATTGAGTCTTTTTGTTTTGTTTTTGTCATTGGTGGAGTGTTTAAGAGGGAGTATAAGAAGGGTGTAGTGAGGGAAGAGAGGTCAATACCTACACACACACTTTGTTGGGCTCATGTCATTTGTGCTAATCTCGAGTTTTACTCGGGACGAGTAAAAGTCCAAGTGTGGGGGTGTTTGACAACGTCAAATATTGTCGTGTCTAGTAGCAATTTTTAGAGTCTTTCGTCTTACTTTTTACGGGTCATTAGCTATGTTTTATGTTAGTTTTAGTTTTTGTAATAATGTTATTATTTAGTATTTTAAGTCATTTTTTAGAGTCAAATCCCGAAAGTCAATAAAAGTCAAACCCGAAAACCCGAGACCCAAAACCCGGAAATTTTGAATGGGCTAGCAATGAATCATCAAGGTATTAAGACCAAGCCCATTGGGTCAATGGAAGTCAAGGCGGGGTCAATATCCATGGGGTCAACGAAAGTCAAGATGGAAAACAAGGCAAAAGTTGGGCAGTGCTCGACGCAGCCTGCGTCAGCATGACGCAGCCTGCGTCAGCATGACGCAGCCTGCGTCAGCATGACGCAGCCTGCGTCGTAGGACGCAGCCTGCGTCATCTCTCAGCACGGGTTTTTCTCATTTTCTCGTCTTGTCTTTTGGAAGCCCATATTTCAAGGCCCCTAGGTTTGCGGACCAAGGGTATAAAAGAAGATTTCTGAAGAGAGGCAAGGGCATCAAGCATTCAACATACAACATCATATTTTCCCTAGCATTTTCTCTACTTTTGTTCTTCAAGTTTGGCTTTTGTAATGAGTTTTTGCTTAGAAATGGGTTGTAATATGAAGACTATGGGTAGCTAATCTTCTTTTGCTTAGTGTAATTTGAACAAGTTCTTCCCTTTTAGCATTGTAAGACCTTTTTAATCCTTCCTTCTCTATTTAATTCCATTTTCCTTTGTTTGAATTTCATTGTTGAATGAATTGTTGTTAAGACTAACCATCTTAGTAATTGTTTGTTTGATTAAATTGCTTGTCTTGATGAATTTGGTTGATTTGTCTTGATATTTGTTGAAGCAACTTGAAAGTTTGTAACTTTGGTTTAAAAGTTGGAACCTTTTTCGTGGAATTTGGATTATTGTGTATTTAGGACATGGTTTAATGTTTTATTACATGATTCTAGCATGCTTCTTTGGTTTTGTGCTTAAAGCTTGCATCTTTATTTATGCTTATGTCTTAATAAGTATGGGTTTAGTTGTATTGAGTCATTTATGGATGGTTTAATTCATTGGTGGCTAGTTTTTAGAAGTTTGTAGTAGATAATTAGAGAAAGGAAGGAAAGGAGGGATCTTTACTTTGTTAATTGTGGGGGAACTTGGGATAATTGCACTAAGTTATTTATCCATATTTGAATCTTTGAGGATTTAGTTGTTGTTAGTAATTTTTAGACTTGATTATCAATTCTCATGAAAAACTTTCTCCATTTGTGTTTTTCCTACATGTTTCCCATTGTGAATATCATAGTTTGTAAGTAATTCAAGTTTTTTTGTTTCAATTAGTGTTTTAATTTGTGGTTAGATTAATTAATTTGTTAAATCGGTTTTTAGCAAGAGTCTAGATTAGATTTTTAGCAATCATCGCCTTCCCTTGGGTTCGATCCTTGTCTTACCCTTACTACCCTTTTACTTAGGTTGGTTTGAGTCTAGATTTGGCTTTATAAATTGTTATTTGACATAGCTAATTGCGGATTTAACGACACCGTAAAAAAAAAAGCCATCGTCAAAGCCCCATAGCACCATCATGACAATGTCGATCCTGAAAATGCTTTTGTCAACCGGCCTTAGTAGGGCCCCTACCATGACCATCTGGACTCTCATGAATACCCAAAAAAGGACAATGAAAACGAACCAAAACAGGCATGAAGAGGAAGAAAGAAACGAGGCCTAATCGACAACAAACCATAAACCAAAAGTCAACCAAATAATTTAAAAAAAATCAAAAATCAAAAGTCAAACCAAATAAAATAAAATAAAAAAACCTTAAACCCTACGGCCAAAGTCAACAACAAACACGCACAGAAGGTCGAACAACGAACACCGAACACCAAACATCGGCGGCCACCACGAACAGTGACTGGCAACATTTGGTCGGACAACGAACACCCTACACCGGCGGCCACCACGAACAGTGACTGGCGGTCAGCGCAGTGACCGCACTAACGACGGCAGAAAAGGATACCCGCAGATGGAGAAGCCTTACCGGAGACGATGGCAACAGGAGGATGTCGGAAAGAGGCGGAGGCCAACGAAGGTGTAGGCCGGCGACAAGCAGCAGCAGTCGCACCCCTAATCCCTCACTGATTATTATTATTATTATTATTATTATTTTATATACATTTTTTTTATTATTATTATTATAACGCAACTTTCATTAAGATCAACAACAAGTTTACATCTAATTAGTGGGCAGCCGGGATATTATCTGATCTCTCACTTCTTTAGCAATAGCAATAGCAAAGCTAAGTGTAGTAAAAATGTGAACAGTAGCACGCGCCCCGGCATCCTGAGACACGGAGACTTTCTGAATCCGCTTAAGCAAGGCAACAACATCTGCCTCTAACTCTCCCAACGAAGAGAAAGAGAAAGGTAAGAAATTATAACCGATCGTCGAACACATATCCCGGTACTTGGCACATTTGCGCTAAGCAGCATCCATAACAACTCGTCCAGGCACAAAATCAGTCATACCAGAATGAGTCAAAGGTGAAGAGCCGGTCAGATAAACACACACATCACGGCCCCTGTCCAAGAATAAAGCATCAAATCCGCAGGACGCCGGGGCTTGTCATGCCCATCGATCAAACCAATATCCACCTCCCTACTCGAACAAATCCCCGACCGAAGAAAATATCCAACAGGGTGTCACGAAAAAGGTTATGTCGGTGCTTAATACCAACGGTACCAGCACAAGACACGACATGATCCAATAAAATGTCCTCATCGAAGACCCTATAACAAGCAAGACACAACCTAGACATCGAAAATCATGGAATGCCCAACTGATAGCTAAGCACACAACGGTAAGTCCTCTCATTCATAGTCTGGCCTAACCCGGAAATAGGAACTGCACGCAACCAATCAGAACTATGATCACCCTGCTGAGATTTCTAGAAAGCTAACTGCCAAGGAGTCAAGGAAAAACTGATTCTGCTGAAGGAGCAATCTTTGTGAAATATATGTCTGCCAATTTTTTCGTAAGTCTGGGGGCATCGATCTCACTAGGAATGCGCAGAAGGTCAGAACCCGTAGTATCAGTAAACACTCTCAACGCAGCATCAAAGGTAGGTCCAAGAGTTATGACACCCGAAGGCCGAAGGAGCTTAGCCTGTGACTCAACGGACTGCAAGCGAGAAGCAAGAAAAGCATAGTTCAAGACATCACCAGCCGCGTAAACACCAAGCCCCCCAAAAGAAAATGAGAGGGTGGCAAGACGCCTTTGCCAGTCCCCAAAACTAGGACCAGAAGCAGTGATAATACGTTCAAAGCTAGAACGAAGGGTCGTGTCAAAAGTAAACGAGGCCGACTGAAAACAGTAGGGGAACAAGTACGTAAAGCAAAGTAAAACTTATAAATACACCGTGCATGCCCGGAGTAACAATAGCTCACACTGCGGATCATCAATCCTAGCAACAGAATGCATAAGCTCGATGGTCCTCGTCACTATATTCCCCACAAGCTCACTACTGTAAGCAAGAGACACACTCACAGGCCCAACAAGGACTTTGACACCACGCAGCGGCCTAGCAATATCAGGGGGAAAAACACCAGGAATCATGTTTCTGGGATCTTCCGTAGGCAAAACAATCTCGATTTTACCAATATTAAGATTAAGCCCCGAACGAGGGTCATCCTCGATAATCAACTTGAGACCCTTCCCTACTACTAGAGTATCACCGACAATAGTGTCATCATCCAAGTACCAAGCTTGCATGCTCAAGTCAAAAGACTCTCGGATCTAAAAAAACAAAGACGGCAACACCAAAGCAAAAGGCAAAGGACCCAAAGGGTCACCCTACTGAACTCCCTGACAAGACGATAAGCTGTGTTCCCCATAATAAAGACTAGCAGGACTAGAATAGAAAAAATCAACCCAACGTGAGTGAATTGGACAGTGACGACGAACCTTGGAGAACATAATCCCACAATCGACCAAATTAAAAACATTTTGGAAGTCGACCAACAGCATGGAAGGCCCACATCAGTGCCACGATCCGCAACAAACTGATTCAAGGCATGCAAAATAGCCTCTCCTCCACCGGAGACCCCGACCCCAAACTGAAGGCCATCAAAATAACCAGACAAGGAGGAACCAACCAAAAAGCACCAACCTTAGAGGCTAGGCGTCTCCAAACCGTACCCACAGCAATAGGACGAATACCACCGCATGGTTTAACAAGCTGGGTGAGCGAAGCACTAGCAATGTACTCACCTAGAACCCGCGGACATTTCCCCTCAAGAAAAAGGTTAACCACCCCAGAGATAGAGGCGATCAAACCATCAGAGACAACAACAACGACTCTATTGAAACAATCCAGAAGGTGTTGGGCACGAAAACTGTCTCTCCCACTGGAAGTACCGTGGAAAATTTCTAACCATGTCCAAAACAACAGACGGGGACGCAAAAAGAAGTTGGTAATCCGCGGGTAAAGAGAGCAAGTAAGAGGAGGAACGGTGGGGTGCTTTATCTTTCAAAGCCTCTAAAGTGCCAACATCATAAGGAGCAATGCCACAAGAAGAAAGTACACGGACCGCAACAGAATAATGGTCGTCACAAATCTTCCGCCTACACTGCCGAATATTGAGCTCGCTCGTGTCAAGCTCCTTCTCCAAAATAAAAGAGGGGGAAACCTCAGCCAAGGTGTCACGCAAAAGCTGCAAATTGCCTCAAGGCACACCCCAAGTACAAATGGCACTGGAAATACACTCCTTGTGACGCTGACGCTTGACAACATATCTGCACTAAAGATTACATCTAGGGGAGAAGGTCTTAGGAATACAAAGGGGCAGCACAAGCAAGTTAACCCACAAGAAAGGTCACCCGGAGAGCCAAACAGAGTATCAAGATCCCCCTTAAGGACCCGAGAAAACCCAAGACGACACTAAGGAGGGATGGATTTCACAGTGCGCAACCCCTTAGAAAATAAACGAGCAAGAGAAGTGATGCGTGTCGTTATACACCAAAAATAAAAGCCTAAGTCTACTAACTAAGAAGATAGCGGAAGTAGGGTCGATCTCCACAGGGAGGAAACTAATTAACTGTAATCTAAATCTTCCAGTCACAATCTAGGGGTTTTGAATTGGTTTTAAACTAAACTAAATAAGATTAAAGAAAGAGAAATAAAGGTAGAAACTAATATGAAATAAATCAGATTAAGGAAGAATATGCTAGGATTCGGTCCACTGCAATATCGGCATCTATGGGTCAACTAAGTCAGTCAATCTATCAATGAGAAGGGCAATGGTTTTCTCCTCTCGGTCTCAAACCACCATCTGGATTTTCCTAATTAACTCTCGTCCTCATAGGAGTCACCTATCAATTCTAAGCAAGCCTTTCCCTTCCAATCTCTCGATCCAGGTCGGGGTTAACTACCTAGCTAGTCTTCTGCGTGCACTCATTCGACTAACCTCAATTAAATTGCTCAGATTAATTCTCATATTCAAGACTAACTAAAATACTCTACCCTATCATGCTTCTACTACAGTTTTCCTCATCCTAACATACAAGGGAATTAGCTACTCATACTATTAACGATGCTAATAAAGACGATTGAATATATGACACTAGACATGATATAATCGTAATTAACAAGCATGAACAGTAATAACCCAGCAATTAAGAAAGGTAAACAGTAATTAAGACTAAAACAAAGGTTAAGAATAAAAGAGAGAAAAGAGTTTACAGTCTTAGCAAATCCGGCGTAAAGAACAAATCCACGTCGATGATAAACCGAATGTAAACTAAAGATTAATAAAGTTTAGAAACTAATGGTGAAAGATTAATGAATGAATGATAATGAATGGTTTTTTCCTAATGACGTAAATAAGAGTCTTATATAATGCATAACACGACTCTAAACCCTAATTAAGCTACGGACTTAAGGCCTGTGATAGGTTTCACTCGATCGAGGGAAAATACCCTTCGATCGAGGCTTTTATTCAAGAGTATCAGTCGATCGAGGACTTCCTTCACTCGATCGACCAACTTTCAGCAGCTGCCACTCGATCGAGCAAAGGTATAGCTCGATCGAGGTCTTCCTTACTTCAACCCTCCTCGATCGACCAAAGGTATAGTCGATCGAGGTCTTCTGGCTTGTCATGTAACGTTAGTCATGGCTTTGGGCTTGATTGTGAGCGGTCTCACGCTTTCCCATGCAAGAGCTTCTGTTCCGTTCCTTCCATTCTCCTAAATACATGCAAAGTGGACTGTTTTGGATCGGTTTCCGCTACTACGCAGCTTGTACCTACAAAATGGTAATGAAAGTACAAAGTGGCCAAATAGGGGAAAATGGTGACATAATATCACCTAAATGACATAGAAATGCGTGCATAAATGGAATAAAAGGTCTATATAAAATACACGCATCAAACTTCCCCAAACCAAACCTTTGCTTGTCCTCAAGCAAACTAAATGCAGCTATATAGAACTAAATAAACCTAGGGGAATGGAGTAAGTCTTAGAGCTAGCTACAAGTCAATGCTAAACAGTTTAATGCACTCATTCAATCGCTACAAAGCTTAATACGAAAGAGAACGAATTTATACAATCTTGGAAATAAATTAGACTTTCGACCTTGCAAGACTCAACCAAATTCGGACTCTCACGGGTCACTCTTCTCTCAACAAGCAAATGGTAAGTAAATATGTATAAGAAAGAGAGAAGAAAATATAGTCACTCACCTAGACTACGACCGACACAACATGCATTGCTAACTAACATGAAAGATGATTCAAGCACCGTACACACGCATAACCACCGTTCAAGGACAATCACGTGCCGAACATTTGCAAAGATATGGATATGTGAGGCTAATTGGTAAGAAGGGGCAAAACAATTAATAGAAATGTGAGGGTGAATAGCCAAGCTAGTTCCTAACAAGACCGCAATAGAACTCGTTCCATTCTTCCAACTATCAAAATCTAAGCTCGATGCCTTAACATACCTAGGCTAATACAACACAAATCCCATGAGACACCTCGACAAATATTGATAGGCATAGGAGGTGTAAATAACAAATTTCAGCCAATTATATTTTTCTCATTATATTTTTCCATATTTTTCAATTTTTTTCTTTTCTTTTTCTTTCTTGGCTGATCGAGGGAACACATCTCGATCGAGTGGAATATGTCACTCGATCGAGGCAACATACAATAATATATGCTCGATCGAGCTAAGAGCTGCTCGATCGAGGCACTATTCAACATTTCTCTTCTTTTTCTCGCAAATACCCACTCCAATCAATGAAAACGAGCCAAAAACTGACACAACGGTTAAAATATACCTCGACTACTAAACTAGCTCGGCAAAGGTAGGCTCGGTTTAGGATGTAGTTAACGGCAACAGGCAGATATGGCTTTATGTGGAGTTAATGGGGTAAAATGAGGAAAAGGGAGATGCAAATATTCTCAAAACACGTAATACCGACCACAAACCCAATGCGTGCAGGCAATAAGAAATTAAAGTTCATATACAAGCAAATGACACGAGATGTGGGGAGTAACTACTCTCATTCCTAGATGAACTGGTCATAAATGTCACCAGTTATAGGCTCTAAAACTCAGAATATATAAGTAGTTTGCCAAAATGTTGAGTCAAGTCTAATGATCAAATTTAAATTCCAAGACAAAATTCAATAGTTCACTACTTCGATTTTACTAAGTAAGTCAAGAATGGTGCAAGGAATAGCATAAAATAGATTTGTAGTGCAATATCATCATGAACAAGACTCCAATCCGACTCGACTATATGCAAAAATAAACGTGATATTTTTGATTTTTTCAATTTTTTCTAATTAACATGAATTGTAAACGTGAATGCAACACAAATGCAAATGCGTTCTAATTAACATGAATTGTAAATGTGAATGCAATACAAATGCAAATGCAGACGCAAAGGGATGTAAAACACCTCCCCAAACCAAAACAGACAATGTCCTCATTGGTTATGGCACAACAGCATATAGGGGAAAGGGAAAAAAATAACCTAATTCATGTTCCTAATGAAGGAAATATATACAAAGAATGGAAAAAACAAAATAAACAGAAAAACTCAAAAGACAATAGCTTCCCCAAACCAGCATCAAACTGGGGAGCTAACATCACCTTCTCCCATCAGTTGCCTCCGTCCACAATTAATTTGGATACTAACACGAATTGCAGGTAAGATTATGCAGAAAAATCGAAAGATGAAGAACAAAGGGGAATTGGGATCGAGTAAATTGAAAGGGGATCGAAGACTTATCTTATAAAGGTAGGTTAGTTTGCTCGATCGAGTAGAAATTCTACTCGATCGAGGACTTTTGTCAGGGAGGACCGCTCGATCGAGTAAATCTGGTTTACTCGATCGAGTGGTTTCTTTTCTTGATCTTCAGTTTATTCGATCGTTTTGAATTCCCTAAGTTCTTCGACTTTTAGCAATTGGTTTCCGCTTCTTTTCCTGCAAAAACCATACAAAACGATACCCAGAAAAATACCAAAAATTGTCTAACAGGGAAAGTAATTGTTCATCTAAACTGCGGATTATAACGTAATAGTCTAATCGAAATAAAAAGTCTAATTGTCTAAGTGAAAACGCAATAAATTGTTTGTTACAAATTGCACGCGGTTGCAAACCCGGCTAATAACCAATTAGTGTAGTGACAAGGCCACCGTTAGGCCTTTGACTTGCGGAAGTACCCTCATCTGCGGTTATTTCCAACTTCTTTCTCCACACATATGATAATTTCTTGGAGTCTAGCTCCACTTCTGAATCACTCGAGTATGTGCGAACTCCTTTGTCCTTCTTTGTAACACCCGGAAATGTACCCTATTTTTCTAGTAGAAATATTTTACGAAATCTTTTCAGCAAATTTAAGTTTTAATTTATAATTTTATGTTCCGAGTCGAATTTAGAATTTCCGAGTTCGTATTTGGAATTTCTGCGAGATTCCATGAAAATCCCGTCTTAAGGCGAGGTTGACTTTTCTTGACTTTTGAGTCGAGTTTGACTTTTCTTGACTTTTGAGTCGAGTTTGACTTTTCTTGACTTTTGAGTCGAGTTTGACTTTTCTTGACTTTTGAGTCGAGTTTGACTTTTCTTGACTTTTGAGTCGTTTTTGACTTTTCTTGACTTTTGGGTCGTCTTTGACTTTTCTTGAATTTTAAGTCGTCTTTGACTTTTCTTGAATTTTAAGTCGTCTTTGACTTTTCTTGAATTTTAAGTCGTCTTTGAATTTTCTTGACTTTTAAGCCGTCTTTGACTTTTGTTGACTTTCCGACTCCCCCTTTACTTATACTCCCTCGTAACCTATTTTTCCCTCATTTTCCACTTACTCCTTCTTCCTCATCAAACCACCAAAACCTAAAAAACCCTCTTTGATCCGATTTTAAAATCATCATACCGCATTCGTTCTTTGACGGAATTCACGTGGAGACTACTAGGAAAGCTTAGAAACCGTTTAAAGACGCTAAAAGGTAACGGTGAAGGGTTACTCGGTATCATTTACGTGTTTTACATGATTTCCATGTTAGAATTCGTATTTAGAATACAATTAGAAAGCTTAGAAATTATGATTTTTATGATGATTGTTGTTAGTTGATGATTGTTGATGATGAATATTGATTGTTGATAGTTGATAGAAGTAAATTATGAACATTGGAAATGATAGAAATAGTGTTGTTGTTCTCGGGTGGATTCGGGCAAATTCACAGCCCCGACCCTTTTTGGTAGAATGCTCATATCTCCTTCGTTACTTACTTGTTTTGGGCTTGTGACCACTCGTTGGAACCGTAAGAGGATAAGATATCACCTCGACTTGGAATTTCTGCATTCCCATATCTAGAACTCTGGTTATGACAGTTTGAAGTGAACCCTTGTTTAAGTTAGTTTCCAAACTTGTTGTTTTGGAGAGTTATCTATGTTTC
>JAIUZE010048142.1:0-28804 GCA_022085475.1 Heliosperma pusillum
TGGAAAATGAAAGAAGGAGTTAGGGTTTGAGGGAGTATAGGAAGGAAAAAGTCAAGAAAAGTCAAAGACGACTTAAAAGTCAAGAAAAGTCAAAGACGACTTAAAAGTCAAGAAAAAGTCAAAGACGACTTAAGACGGGTTTTACTTGAAAACTCGCGGAAATTCCAAATACGAACTCGGAAATTCTAAATTCGACTCGGAAAATAAAATTCTAAATTAAAACTTAATTTCGCTGAAAAGTATCCGTAAAATATTTTCACTATAAAAATAGGGTACATTTGCGGGTGTTACATTATTGCCTACCCTTGTTGAGCTAGTAACTGACTATATGTGTAGGGGTGTTCTGTACTTTTGCGATATTTTGATAATACCACCATTTAGTGTGAACCTGCTGTCTCGGGATTGCTGATTCCCGTGTTTTTCAGCGAAGGGAAGTTTGAAAAGAAAAAGAAAAAAAATGAGAGCTTTGAAAAAAATGAGAGAAAAAGCTCAAAAGAGAAAAGAAAAAAAAAAGAGAAAAAAGAAGAGAAAAACGCTTCCATGAGTGAAAGGGAAAAGAAAGAAAAATTTTGGGAAGTCGTAACTTGATTTGTCATGTTTAATAAGCCAATATGCTGCTTTTCGCTTTGACTATTGTTTATGGGAATTGGTATGATTTGGATTGAGTATCCACTACACATTTGGTTATTACTAGCTTGACTTAAAGCCCCACATGACCAAAATCGTTTGTCCACTTTCTTACCCAAATTTCCCAAGCCTCCTCTTTATTTCTCTTGGCTTCTTACATTACCTTTTGATCATGATTAGTCTTACTTAATGAATTTGGATTGTTTACCATTCTAGACTGCGGGCACATTCTTATAAGTTGTAGATAGGAGAGTGTCACTTCAAATTTGAACCAATATTTCCTATTTCACAAAAAATTGAGTGAAGAGTGTATCGAAGGAGACCATAGTCAATAAGATCATGCAAAAGCTGAAAAAGTCCAAAGAATATTTTCTTGCTGCGCAGTTATGTAAATCTCAACCATGATTCGCACTTTCCTTTGCCCTTGTTGTTTCGGGTTTACGATACATCTACTTGTTAAAAACTTATTTTTGAGATTTGGATGATTGATTGATCATTGTTTGCTACCCTTGTCCTGGTTATGATTGTTATGTTTTCTTAAGGACAAGCAAGGGTTTAGCTTGGGGGAGTTTGATAAGTGATATTTTGTACTAATTTATCCCCCGTTTTAACTCGATTTCTATATGATTTATGCACTTTGTTAAGTGATTAACGAGCTAATATTGCTATTCTAGTTGTTTTGCGTGCTTTGTCTCGTTTTATAGGAAATTGCAACAGGAGTAATCAAGGGAAAGCCTAAATTTCATGGTCATGATTAGCCTTACAAGACTCCAAGCTTATGGGTGCTTCAAAGTCACCAATTTCTACTTAAAAGGAATTTGATCGCAGCAGGAACAAGATAAGGGTCATGTTCTTGGCAACATAATTTAAGCTACTCTCATTCCATTTTGATGATCTTTATATGGTTGGAAAGCTTAGTGGCTTAGCTACAAAATGAAGTTGGAACCACCACCATATTAGGTTTGTAGCTTGCCCTATGGTTGCTATAAAACAGCCTCTACATAAGAGTCTAATGCAATGTTCCGCCTGACCCCCTCTTACCAAAAGGTCCATATCTGAATATTGGAGGACGACCTTTGAGTGATTCCAAATGGAGGAAGAAGCTAACTCATGTATCTTTAAAATGGCACCTTGGGGTACTCCTACATCATCCTAAAGAGAAAGTTATGGCCTGAGCAAAACGGGTATAGTTAGTGGCAAGTCTGCTGGGTATGTGATTAAGACCAATCTGCACTCAAAGTTGCATAACTCAAAATATACTTAATGTTTAGGGGTGATTCTTTTTGGAGGATAAAGCTAACATCCATAGCTTTCACATGAGCTATTATGGGTCTTCAAATTCATCTTGAGCAGAGAGTTATGAGTGTTACAAAATGCAATCAGAAGGGTCCATGTCCTATCTCACCCGGTTCAGGTCCAACATCAAAGAGCTTCGTCCAAGGCAACCGCTATTATGAATTAAGTTATTACAAGGCCTAAAACCCTTAGTTTAAAGTCTTAGGAAGATAAAAGTCCAGGATAGTTTTTGCTAATTCACAATAAAAGAGCAGGTTTAGCTAAGTACAAACAAATGGGTCCAGATGGGGACATTTCAGCATTGTCTTGTACCAAGGCTGTTTTGGGTGCTATATTTGGCTAGGCAAGACAAGGGCACGACTTGAAAGACATCCTAACCCTTTGTACTTGAAGATGGTAGCTGCCAAGCCCAAGCTCCAAGGTCTTACACATCTTAATTGACCTTACACAACAAGACAAAGAGGAGCAGCCTTTTTTCTGTTTTATGCTTTATGCTTTATTACTTTATGCTTTTGTATCTTAGTTAGTATTCTGATTTGTGTAAGGCCAAGTCCACGACTTATTGTACATTAGATGATGCATTTGAGACCCTTAGATGTGTATCTCTTGGCCTATATAAGGCTTGCTTGTAAGAAGTTGAAATCAGATTATGATGAATTAATATAAACCTGAACTTTGTTCATTGCAATTCTTTAGCAAAGCTAAGTATTGTGGTAATCCTTAGTGAACTTGTGTGTGATCTAAGATTACAGTGTCTAAGAGTCATTACTTGTGTGTCTTGAGTCTTAAACACAACCTTTGCTACCTGTGCTTGTGTGCTAAGGTGCAAAGTTCTATCTGTTCTGCCTGGCCTAGTGCAGGTTCCTCGAGTTTTCCGAGTCATTTAGCTTGTGTGTGAGGGAGTGTTGATCTTAGCTCCTTTTAGCCTCTGAAAAGCTCTATTTTTGTAGAGATTTCAGTTCAATTGGTTATCAGAGCTTTGGTTTGCGAGTTTATGTTTTCCTACCTACATTATAAAAACAAAAACAACCTGTTATCATGAGGGGAGTGCAATCTGATTTGTGTGAGAAAATCAGTAGCAAAGTTGTAATGCCTTATGTTCCATGTCAAAGAATGGAGCCTTGTGACCTTGGTTCCATCTCCAAGTCCTTAGAAGAAGCTAGGGTGAAGTTCCAAGCTTTAAGAAGAAGGTATGAAGGTGATGTGCTTCCAAAGAAGGCAACCAGCAACTATGGTGTTCCAAGGGAGCCCAAACCACCTGATTTGTACCAAGGGGAGTACCACCTGCCACATGAGTGTTCTAAGTCCTCTCCTACCCTTGGGAGCAAAGGTAAAACACCAATACTTCCTTCCTTTAATGGTGAAAACAATAGAGCATTTGTGTCTTGGTTGTATGTTGTTAAATGCTACTTTAAGCACAATTATGTTTCTAAGGAAAGGAAGCTTGAACTGGTTGTGTCTTGTTTAAAGAGTAGTGCTTTGTTGTGGTACAAGGTCCTTAGAATTTCAAGGAGGAATGAAGGGAAGGGTATGATTAGGTCATGGCATAAACTTGAGAGGAACATGAGACTAAGGTTTCTACCTTGTTCTACAATGGATAGTTTGTGGACTGATTTTAAAACCCTTAAGCAAAATTCCTTGAGTGTCCATGAGTATGGTAAGTTGTTTGAAGAGTTAAGCTTTGTCTGTGATATGAATGATGAGGTTGTGCAAAAGGGAGTCAGATTTTACCATGGCTTGAAATCTGAAATTGCAAGGAGGATAGATTTAAGATTGTTGTATCCATATGATGAGATGTATGGTTTGGCTTTGTCAATTGAGGAGACCTTAGAGAGGGCTAAAATCTTTAAGTCCTTCTGTGGAGGATCCCTTAGGAGTAGTACCAATGAAAAGGAGGAACCACTTGAATCTGATATTCAAGAGGAATTAGAAGGATGGTTGGTCTCTCGTGAGTCTAAGACTAAGGATGTTCACTCTCCTAGTGATGGAGATGTAGGAGGTGTCCTAGCATTCTCAAAGGAAGAGGAGTCAGCCCCCACACCCTCTACACAAGTCCTTGTTGAAGAGAAAGAGCCCGAGGATAAATTTGTTGCTTGCTCAAGTTCTTTCTTAAGCCCTTTAGAGGAGAGCAGCCATGTCCTTGCCCATGGAGCCATCAATGACCAAGCTACTAATTTGGGTCCTAAAGAGGTGATTGTCGACCAAGGACTACTTGAGCTTCAAACCATGAAGTTTGGACAGTCCATGGTCATGTTCAATGGTACTAGTTTTTTGGAGTCAACCAAGGGTGAAGCAAAAGGAGTGTCTTGGGTTGTTCCATGCTCAAAAGTGCCAAATCTGATCTCCTACACAAGCCATGATTCTTACTTCTTAACATTCATCTTGGAAGGTATATCTTGTGCTCTTGCATCTCCACACTTTCATTCTTACATGTTGATGAGGCTACAAGTTATTCTTGCTCATTTGGGTGCTACCTCATACATGTTAAGGAGGGAAATTGATGACTCTAAACCCTACTGTCAAGCTATGATCTTCTTGTGTTCTAATATGTGTAATGTTCAAAATGGTCGTGATAACTTGTTGGGGTTATGTGGAACACCAAGGGCGGGTTCATTACTTGATGTTGCTCGAGTTTTAGTTCATTTGGCGTTGTTTGTAATGAGTCCAATGCACGAAAACTATAGCAGCCAACTTGATGCCTTATCATGTTCTCCTTGTTGTGTAAGCACTCATTTGGATGTGAACTATGTGAATGAATCTTGTGTTTATATGAATGACCCTATGTACCACTTGAATTCCGATCAAGAGGAGCTGAATGTGAAGGGAGGTACCCGAGGAGGAATAAACCAAGGATGTTCTACTGGTTTGCTTCTTGCTTATGCTCACTCTAATGAAATGTGTTATGAATTTCCATGGGAGTGTTGGTCACCTAAGGATGTTAAGGGAGTAGTCAATGAGAACAAACCAAGCTTGGGGTGCAAATACGAACATTCTGATTTGAGTGCTACAAGTATTGGGATACTTGATGGGAAGTTGAATCCAAAGCTTGCTATGAATACATTTCATCCAGGTGGAACACAATCTACAATACATATACGAGCTCATGATACAACAAGAAGAATAAGGGGAGAGTCTAAGTGGAGGGAGGATGTCATACACCTCACATTTGATCCAGGAGGAACAAGCACTACTTGGTTGAGTATGCAATCTGAAATTGGGAATGATACAACATATCTCTTGCCATTTACCATTCTAGTATATGATCCAGGAGGAGGCTATGAGATTCTATTACTTGGAGCTGTACTTGATCTTTGATGGTTAGGAAAACACGCTCCTTGGCAGCAAGTCTATTCATTTTGGTCCACAAGAATTTGAGGGCAAATTCTTTTGAAGAAAGGGAGTTTGCAACAGGAGTAATCAAGGGAAAGCCTAAATTTCATGTTCATGATTAGCCTTACAAGACTCCAAGCTTATGGGTGCTTCAAAGTCACCAATTTCTACTTAAAAGGAATTTGATCGCAGCAGGAACAAGATAAGGGTCATGTTCTTGGCAACATAATTTAAGCTACTCTCATTCCATTTTGATGATCTTTATATGGTTGGAAAGCTTAGTGGCTTAGCTACAAAATGAAGTTGGAACCACCACCATATTAGGTTTGTAGCTTGCCCTATGGTTGCTATAAAACAGCCTCTACATAAGAGTCTAATGCAATGTTCCGCCTGACCCCCTCTTACCAAAAGGTCCATATCTGAATATTGGAGGACGCCCTTTGAGTGATTCCAAATGGAGGAAGAAGCTAACTCATGTATCTTTAAAATGGCACCTTGGGGTACTCCTACATCATCCTAAAGAGAAAGTTATGGCCTGAGCAAAACGGGTATAGTTAGTGGCAAGTCTGCTGGGTATGTGATTAAGACCAATCTGCACTCAAAGTTGCATAACTCAAAATATACTTAATGTTTAGGGGTGATTCTTTTTGGAGGATAAAGCTAACATCCATAGCTTTCACATGAGCTATCATGGGTCTTCAAATTCATCTTGAGCAGAGAGTTATGAGTGTTACAAAATGCAATCAGAAGGGTCCATGTCCTATCTCACCCGGTTCAGGTCCAACATCAAAGAGCTTCGTCCAAGGCAACCCCTATTATGAATTAAGTTATTCCAAGGCCTAAAACCCTTAGTTTAAAGTCTTAGGAAGATAAAAGTCCAGGAGAGTTTTTGCTAATTCACAATAAAAGAGCAGGTTTAGCTAAGTACAAACAAATGGGTCCAGATGGGGACATTTCAGCATTGTCTTGTACCAAGGCTGTTTTGGGTGCTATATTTGGCTAGGCAAGACAAGGGCACGACTTGAAAGACATCCTAACCCTTTGTACTTGAAGATGGTAGCTGCCAAGCCCAAGCTCCAAGGTCTTACACATCTTAATTGACCTTACACAACAAGACAAAGAGGAGCAGCCTGTTTTCTGTTTTATGCTTTATGCTTTATTACTTTATGCTTTTGTATCCTAGTTAGTATTCTGATTTGTGTAAGGCCAAGGCCACGACTTATTGTACATTAGATGATGCATTTGAGACCCTTAGATGTGTATCTCTTGGCCTATATAAGGCTTGCTTGTAAGAAGTTGAAATCAGATTATGATGAATTAATATAAACCTGAACTTTGTTCATTGCAATTCTTTAGCAAAGCTAAGTATTGTGGTAATCCTTAGTGAACTTGTGTGTGATCTAAGATTACAGTGTCTAAGAGTCATTACTTGTGTGTCTTGAGTCTTAAACACAACCTTTGCTACCTGTGCTTGTGTGCTAAGGTGCAAAGTTCTATCTGTTCTGCCTGGCCTAGTGCAGGTTCCTCGAGTTTTCCGAGTCATTTAGCTTGTGTGTGAGGGAGTGTTGATCTTAGCTCCTTTTAGCCTCTGAAAAGCTCTATTTTTGTAGAGATTTCAGTTCAGAAATGAAGCGGTATTGCTATATTTTCTTACTTTATGGAGCAAAGGCACTAGAATACAAGTTTACGAGGAACCGATGATTGCAATTTCACGATTTGACTACAATTCCGCTACATCCTTCCTCAAGTGGACTCATCTTGGACTATGACTTTGTTTCTCAAAGGAAAACATCAACCCAAGTCAAAGGAAGACTAGCCCAAGACCAATTACGTGTTGCATTGACCAAGACCAAGGCATACGATTCCGTGCCCAAAGAAGAAATTGGAAGAGACGAAAAAATCCATCAGGGTTACATACCCGATCGTATTTACCACATACCCGATCGGGTATGTCTGCTGATGAACGTCTCTTGGCTCTTCTTCTACCAAGCTTTAATGGGGATGTTTATTTCTTTGTCTAGGGTACGAATTTGGACGCAGATGATCAGCTATGCAGCCCTATAAAACCCAAGGAGCATCTCATGAAATAGCACACAATTAGCACACAATTTAGAAGAGAATAACACACATTACATATTTTACATATAAGTTTTAGATCATAGTTTATAGTTTATGCAATCTTAGACTATTTTTATAGTAATTTCCAAGTACTTCTCTAGTGTTTCTATAAGCATTTGTCATTATATTGGGTTGGATATTTGTTCTTTGCTTTCTTTCTTACACAATTGTACTCCAATCCCGGTAATTTTCTATCGTTTATTTACGCAATTTCCGACATCATTGTTTTCTCTTTATGGTATTTATTTTAGTTGTATTGTTTCCATCATCATATTAATTCCATGAACTATAATATCGTTAATCTTGTTTTTATATTATTATTGGTAGGAAATCCATATAAAAGTAATCTAGTTGAAACCAAAATATCGTTTAATATATCATATTCTATTTTACCTAATAATATAATAATCATCATAAAACCAATCATTAGAATCATTACTAATATAGTCTTGATCACCTTAATCATTTTAGTACTTTTATTTCGTAGTTTAATTTTGCTTATGATCTTCCTCTTGATCTATTTAATCACATAAATTAAATCTAGTAGTGTAAGATTATAATTATGTAAATATAATAAATAAAATTGAAATATTGAAATGATTTGCTAGTTAAAATGAATTAAAAGAAGAATCGATACCAATAGAACCATCTAGTTTGTTTCTTCCTTTGGTTGTGTCAAATTCTATAACTTTGTTTAGTGGCCATAAGCAATTGTTTGTATTAGTCAATTTCCATCTTAGAAACGAGAGTTGGGATGGGAATTAGGACAGTCAATAGGGGTTTAGTGACCTACCAGGCTGAAAGGACGTTAGGACCCATTAAAAAGTCGGTACGAATCCGAGAGGAATATACCGCTACAAGGCTTAGACAATCGTAGTAATTCTAATGTTGATATCAATAAAGATTTTAAATCATTTAACATGAATTTCTAATTCTCTATATCAATTTGATTAGATAGTTTATTTTATCGTTGTAGTTAGTTTATTTTACCGTCATTTTAATTCCGTTCTTAGATAGTTTATTTTATTGTCATTCGTTAGTTTATAAGTTTTCTATTATTGTAGTTAGGTAGCTTTTCAATATTGTCATTTTAATTATCGTTCTTAGTTATATTTAATTATCGTCACCTTCCTTCCCGTCAATTAGATTAGATTTATTTATCGCAACTTCCATACTTTTCATTTAAATATCGTCATTGTATACTTGTCATTTTATTTCATGTAAGTAGTTTAGATAATCATCCCAAATGAATCGAACTTAAATGAAAATCACCCCATAGCAATTCATAGTTAACACGTACTCCCTAAGGATTGATCTCTACTTCCCTAATTACACTCTTTATGTTGTTAGCCTAAGTGTGGGTAATTATTTTTGTATCGGGACTGCAACACAACCGGTCATATTGTACTTTGTGACTCGACCGATCGCATGGTGACACTCGGCCGAGTATGGTGAACTCGACCGACTGCCATTTTGGACTCGACCTTGTAAAAGACCCTGTATACTTGTTGTTTTGCTTTTTTTGGTAACTCGACTGAGTGTAATTTGATACTCGACCGAGTCTGTGAGACATGACCGAGTGCCATTTTGGACTCGATCGAGTGAAAATTCATGTATGTTTTAGATAGATACTGTAGTTGGTGTACTCGACCAAGTACATATGGTACTCGGTCGAGTGAGCTCGACTCGGCCGAGTGACTTATTGCACTCGACTGAGTTTGTTTGTGTCATTTTTATTGAAGTTATCATGCATGCCTCAAGAGCTAGATCCTCAACTGCAACCCCGGAGTTCAACGCTGAGGAGGTCGCAGACTGGTCGAGCAGAATAAGGCGCTTATTGAGGCCGTTAAGAGCATGGTAAGGGATCGCGAGGTGGTAGTGAATGCAAAAACTATAAGCACCGCTATCGCCCGTCACCGACCCACCACCTATGAGGGTATTGGTGCGCCGCATCTGCTTGATGACAGGCAACGGGATATAGAGAGTATTTTCGAGGTTGCGAGTGTCTATCGAATTTGTGTGTGAAGCAAGCTGCGTTTTACCATAGGGGTCACGCATGGAAGTGGTGGTTCAGGGAGAGCATGGTTATGATGGAGTATTATCTGAGTGAGGGGGAGGAGACGATTCCTTGCAGACACTTCAAGGTAGAGACGAGGATGGAGTTTGTTCCGGAGAATGTGAGAGGGAAGCTGAGGTCTGAGTTTGAGGCATTATGAATGACGGAGGAGATGCCCGTGAAAGATTACTACAACAAGTTCAAGGAGTTGGCAAGCTATGCCGATGTCATACAATGGAGCCAAAAGTCTCTGTCTGAGAAGTTCTTGAAGGGGATGTGATGAACGGTTTTTGTCGCGCACCGCTCAAGCAAAAACAATTTATAAAACCCAACTAATGCGACAGAGGAAGTCCGGGTCGAACCACAAAGGATGGAGGGGTCAACTACAAGCTTGAATGTGTCTTATTATAGCCTAACAAGAATTTGGTGAGGGGACTAAAAACTACTAAACGCAACAAATTAAAAGCAACAATTAAAAGCAAATAAAAACGACAATTACAGCCTAAAACGAGAAAGATTGGATTTTTATGGAATAAGAGGGAAACCTAGGGTGAGTGGGTTCATATGGCTAGTAAAGTCGGGTGAAAAAGCCGGGTTTAATATTTGAAGTGTCGTCTAGTCTACGAAAGTGAATCGAGGCTATCGGTCTTACAATTCCTCCCCAAACCAACTCTAACTAGCTATCGCGTCACTAGATACGGCTTGCCAAACTAGCGGTTTGATATACGATTATTTTAGACTGTTTCCCCTCTTTATTTTCTTATGTTTCGGCAAATTTAGTTTTGTCTAGCGTCGGTTTTATCGTATTTTGGCCCTCATCCCATGTACCCTCATATTATTTAATTACGTCCCAATTCATAGGAAATATGTCAAGGCAAGGACGAGACGGGATGAGAACCGATAAACCGTCACAAAACTAAACACAACAAGTAAAGAAGAAGAAAAGGAAAAAGAAAGAAAAGAAAACAAAGAAGAAAATGAGAAAGTGGAAGGACGGAAGAGGAGCTGCCAGCTAGTGGTGCCCTTCGGCAGCCGGCCCACCGGCTTGGCCACCCAAACCCTCTAAACTTTCGATGAAAGAAAGGGGTAATTGGCAGTGGACTCCAGCTGGCCAAGCCAACCGGCAGCCGGCCGGACCGGCTGGGTCATGTATTATGCGAGAAAGACGGAAGTGATTGGCAGCCACTGCCAGCCGGTTAGGACCACCGGCAGCCGGTCTGACTGGCTGGGGGCGCCGCTTGAATAGAGGAAGAAAAAGGAAGACGTAGGAAGGGCAGAGGGTACCAGCCAGTCCATGCCACCGGCGGCCGGCCGGCCGGCTGGGCCCCCTTTGAACGCAAACTTGAATTTTTTCTTTCTTTTCTTCTTTTGACCCCCTAATCCTACCAACCTATAAATACCCCTCTACACACACAACCCTAGACACAAGAACCCTAGTAATTAATAAGGAATATCTCCCTAATTAGTATTTTAATCTCTCTTAATTAGTGATAATTACACAATTTCCTAGTTAGTTATTGTTAGATCTTGTCTTTCTCTTAGTTACTAGTGAAGATTTGGGTTGTAATTTGAAGACAAGAGGAGACTCTTATTTGATTATCAATCCAAGTTTCAATCTTTCTTACAAGCAAAGACGAAGCTCAGCCTGGGCCGGCCGGGCCATGGCCCGGGCTGACTTTTTGGAAAATTTTATTAAATTAAAAAAAAAAAAAAAAAAAACTAAAAAAAAAACAAATCAGATTCTTCTCCGTGATATTGAGGCGTGATTCTTGCCCTGCATATCAAACAAAAATAAACTTAAATATGTAAACAAACTAACTGAAAAATAATTACCATAGTTAAAAACAAAACAATTCATATAACTACCCTAAACCCTATATTTTTTACTGTAAAAAAAACAAAGAGGCGTCCATAAATCAAACGGGGGTTTGTTTTTCCGATTTGCCGTCAATCTAAATTCAAGACCGCGGAAATCAATTGCAACAAGTAATTTCTCATCTAGTTTGTTCTTTTATTTCATTGAGCAAAATTACTCTATTAATTCTGATTTAACTTTGAATCTTTGATAGAAGTTTTTGTTAATTTGATTAATATTTATCTGATTAATTAGATTATTAGAGTCTTAGAGATATCATGTGACAACCCTCGCGAATGCGGAAATATAAAACAAACAAGCATGTGAAATATATAGCGGAAATGTGAAGTTTTAAAAACTTTTATACATGCAAGTTAAATAAAACGAGGAGTGTCAAAATATTACAAACTAATTGCGGAAAATAACAAAGAGACGGGGTCTCTTAAAATGTTAGCAAATAACAAGTGTTTAACAAACTAGCTAAATCGTCTAGAGGTGAAACTTCCAGAGACAACGCCCGCTAGCTCACACCCGAACCCCAAAACATCATATCCAAAAAGTCATCCAAGCAAGCAACCTGTTCATTCATGAAAAACATGAACGCCACAGTCAGTGAGGAGTAACTCCGGGTTCTCCCAGCCATATCACCTTAAACGTACATAGAAGGAAATACAAAAGTAGAAGCATGCATATATAGATATACATGTGAGATACGATAAGAATAGATAGGCAATTCAATATATAATGATAAGAGCATATAGAAAACAAATCCGAATCCATCATGTCATACAAAGACTCGGGGAAGACACTCTTAGGCAACCGAATACGCTCACTAGGGCTTACATCTCACCGTTAGCGGTATAAGTTTGATAACATTGAGACTCGACAAACAAACCATGCCAAGTCATTCAATGATCAATCATATAATCATTCATGTAATCATACTAATACATTGACAACATCTCTCACGGTAAATGAAACGCACTAGCATCGTGTACAATAGCAAGACAAGCCAATGGAAGCTCACAGAATAAGACGTTTTCCGGAACCGTATACGATAAGACGTTTCGTATACTCATGACCTAGACAAAGAAGTTCACGGGATAAGACGTTTCCCGGAATCATGTACGATAAGACGTTTCGTACACACAAGACTCTAATCCTCTCGGTAGGACGACGATAATAATACGGTCCTAGTCTAAACCTGGCCAGACTCTCGGAATAAGACATGTTCCGATTTGACATGTGGTAAGACGTTCCACATCCAAAACTAAACCTGGCCAGACTCTCGGAATAAGACATGTTCCGATTCGACATGTGGTAAGACGTTCCACATCCAAGACTCGGTCAATCATAGACGCCGAGTACCCCAAATTCGGTCAACCTTCACGAAAGAGGCGGAAAGAGATCTATAGTCAAAAGTCAAGCTAGTACGCTACATGCAATAACACCACCTCGCAGGTATACAACATTTGACGGTCGGGTCGATCAACGCATTGCGTTCGCCTCCTAACAACGTCGTCATATCCCCACTAAACATGCATACAAGCATCAAGGATACACCCCATCGCTCCGACATTCCAGTCTAACGAGTATAAGGTGTAGCCGGGAAATGAGAGTTCATAGCACAAAATCATTAGTGCTTAAATCATAACATATGTAAAACCGACTCAAAAGAGGGATATACCAAAAACCGTCACAAACATGTGATACAAGCGAAGGAAATATCATATATTCAAAACATTCATTTTATAAGTTACTACGTAAAATTATACGTTAAATGAACCATCAGAAATATTATAAATGAAAACCGTAAACAAAATATACAAACAACACTCAGCAGGTGCCAGCCGGTCAGGTGGACCGGCTGCCGGTCTACCGGCTAAGGCCAATAGTCATAAGAGAAACCACATTGAAACAACAGCATGTCCCAGCCGGTCAGGCTGACCGTCTGCCGGTCAACCGGCTGGGACCAAAGGGTCATTTGAAAAATAAAGAAGAAAGAAGAGGTGTCTCAGCCGGTGGTCTGACCGGCTGCCGGTCGACCGGCTGAGACCCATGTCATATATCAAAATCACGTAATAACACAACAATATACAGTCACTGCCCCAGCCGGTGGTCTAACCGGCTGCCGGTCGACCGGCTGGGGTCCATATGCACGAAAATCACCCTTTTCACTAAGGATCCACATTTAACAATTATCGATTATCAACATAAATCATAGATTCTCATATATATTCTCAACACACGATATATACCATCATCAACACAATTACTAAACTCACTAATCGTATTCTAAACACGATTCCTAGAATAGATAACATGTAAAACACGTAAATGATACCGAGTAACCCTTCACTGTTACCTTTAAGCGTCTTCACTACTCGTCAAGCTCCTCTTCAATTAGAAAGTAGTCTTTATCGGGATCTTGAAGGTCACCACATACATATAGATCATAAAAGATGAATAAAGTTCATCTTGAGAAAGACGGAAAGTTTGAAAAGCGAGAAAGACGATGATTTTAATATCAATACGGATAGAGGAAGGTTAGGGAAGAAGAATAAGACGAACTTACGCGAATTCTATCAAGTAACGAAGTAGATACAGAGGTTCGAAGATTGAAAAATGGATGGAGGCAAGGGTTTTGATCTTTCTTATGAAGGAAGAAATGAGAATTGTGTTTGTGTAGGAAAATAGGTTAAGGAGTATGAGTATAAGTAAGGAAAAAGTCAACCAAAAGTCAAACTCGCCTTAAGACGGGATTCTCATGGAATTTCTCGGAAATTCCAAATACGAACTCGGAAATTCTAAATTCGACTCGAAACTTAAAATTCTTAATTAAAACTTAAAATTACTGAAAAGATTTCGTAAAATATTTCTACTAGAAAAATAGGGTAAATTTCCGGGTGTTACATATCATATATTCATATGCAACATACCTTGATAAATATATGCTCAAAGACTGAATCTCGCCGAAAACACATCAGATCACCCGTCACCAACCTTGCGACTTTCTCTATCATTTTAGGATTATTAGAATTTCTGACTTTGTAAATTGTATTATCAAAAAGAGAAAGAAAATATGTGTACGCAGAGACGCCAGAGAGGAATTATCAGGAAAATTGAGAGGAATTAAGATTGAAATTTTTAGGCGTGTAGTAATTAAATAGTGTAGTCTTTGAAAAATTGGGTAGTCTTTGAATTAGGGTAGTCTTTGAATTAAATAGTGTAGACTTTGAATTTTTAGGAGTGTACTTTTTAGGCGTGTGAATTTGGGTAGTCTTTGAAAATTGGGTTTTGGGAATTTGGGTACTAGTGTACTAGTGTAGTTAAGGTATCCTATGTTAGGATTTTTGGTTCATTTCATTTCTTTTTTTTTTTTTTAATCTTGTTAGTATAAGGTATCCTATGTTTGGTGGAATCATTACTTTTTATTGTTAGACTAAATGAAATTTTTAATAGGTGTTTTTCTCGACTAGTTTTAATGGGTAAAACTCCTACAATAACTGCGTTTTTCAAGAGAAAAAATGGTGAAATTTCAACAAATGAGGCTAGCGGTAGCGGACCATCAACAAATACACCCGTTGACACTGAGGGTCATGAGACTACTCTTCTTGATGAAAGTAGACCTACAAAAATAATGAGATCATTAGAACCCTCAAATAATTCTTGTTGTGTGGAACGAGATCCCGGAAAACGTGAGCAAATTTGTCAATATCCAGTTGGGAAACAGAATGAAATAAGACGAGCTTATATTTTGAAGGGTCCATATCAACCGGAGTATAAACCAAAAGAGTATAAAAAGTCAGGTTCAGATTCTCATGGACGTCGATTTCAGGTCTCATGGTATTCCAAATATCGATCATGGTTAGAGTACTCTCCTGAAATAAATGCTGCATTTTGCTTCCCGTGTTTTTTATTTAATAAGCCAGAAAGCAATAGAGCTTTTATTATCGATGGGTTTAACGACTGGAAGCATGCCATGGGCAAAGAAGGTGCTGTTAATGTTCATGTGGGTACTCCACCAAATTCATCTCATCAAAATGCCGTGAAACAGTTGGAAGATTTTCTCAATCAAGAAAGACATTTGCCAAATATTAATGCCAAACAAACACCCAAAGAAATTGCTAAAAATAGATTGCGACTTGAATCTTCAATTGAAGCATTACGGTGGTTAGCTATGCAAGGATTAGCAATGAGAGGCCGGGATGAAAGTGAAAATTCAAGTAATCGGGGAAATTTTCTCGAACTTCTAAAGTTTCAGGCATCTTTCAATAAAGATGTAGAGAGCGTTGTGCTAAAAAATGCTCCTCGACATGCTTCTTACACTTCATCAGACATATAAAAAGAAATCTTACAGATATTTGGAGAGAAGATAAAGTGGGCAATTAAGGAGGAAATTGGTGAGAATCCTTTTTGTATTATTGTTGACGAAGCTGGGGATGTGTCTGGGAAACAACAAATGGCTATTATATTGAGATTTGTTAATAACCTTGGATTAGGGAAAGAACGTTTTTTCAGCATTATTCATGTTGACGATACATGTGCTCCAACATTAAAGAAAGAGATATTTGAAGTTCTTTCTCATTATCAATTTGACGTGAGTAATTTACGGGGTCAAGGTTATGATGGTGCAAGCAATATGCGTGGAAAATGGAAAGGGTTGCAAGCATTGGTCATTGAACAATGTCCTTATGCATATTTTGTGCATTGTTTTGCCCATCGCTTACAATTGGCACTTGTAGCAGCAGCAAAGGAAGTTGTACCAGTTTTCCAATTTTTCTCCAAGTTATCTTTCGTTGTAAATGTTATTCTTGCATCCTATAAGCGCGTCAATGAATTGCGAAAAGCGTATTCCAATGAGATAGATATGTTGATTGCAGATGGAGAACTTGAGACTGGGATTGGTTTGAATCAGACAAGCAACTTGCAAAGGCCAGGTGATACTCGTTGGAGCTCTCATCTAAGGTCTATTGCAAGCTTAATGAAAATGTTTAGTGCCACATGTTCTGTGTTTCATAAACTAATTGATGAAGGAGATACACCTGCTGAACGTGCACAAGCGACCACTGCACTTGATACAATGACTTCTTTTGAATTCATCTTTATCTTGCATTTTATGAAGAAAGTATTAGAGGTGTCTGATTTGCTTTCGCAAGCTTTGCAACGGAAATCGCAAGATATCATAAATTCCTTGCATCTTGTTGAGACTACGAAGAAACTTTTGCAAAAGCTTAGGGAAGACGGATGGGATTGTCTTTTATCAGAAGTAGTCTCATTTTGTGAAAGACGTAATGTAGACGTTCCTGATATGAACTCTATATATATAGAAAGAGGAGGTCGTGCTCGTCGTCAACAGGATCGAGTTACAGTTGAAGCTCACTATCAGGCAAATTTGTTTTATGCTGCAATTGATGTGCAATTACATGAGCTAAACTACAGATTTAACAAGAAAACAGTTGAATTGTTAACTCTAAGTTGTGCTTTGGAGCCTAGATCAAGTGGACAACATTTCAAGATTGGTGATATTTGTAATCTTGTCAATAAATTCTATCCCAAGGACTACACAGATGTTGAAAAGGAGGAATTAAGAGTACAACTATGCCATTACGAGGTTGAATTATCCCAACATGATGATCTTAAGAACCTTTCGACAATATCTGAATTGAGTCAATGGTTGGTGAATACAGGAAAACACAATATATACCCACTTATTTTTAGATTAACAAAGCTTCTGTTAACTCTCCCAGTATCTACAACTAGTCCCGAACGAGCTTTTTCAGCGATGAATGTTGTTAAAACAACTAAGCGCAATAAGATGGAAGCTGATTTTTTTGAAAGTTGTTTGCTTATTAACATTGAACGAGAAATAGCAAAAACCGTTAGTACTAGCTCAGTTATAGATACTTTTAAGGATTTGAAAGAGCGTCGAGCTTTATTATAGGTATGTCACAATTATAGTTTCATGTATTCTTTTTCTATTAATGAGACATTTCCTCGCTTTTAAGAATATATTTCAAATATTTATGTTTATAATCGTACTTTACGTAGTGTTAATTTAATGATGGATCTAACAAAAAATTTCGGCCCTGGGTAAAGTTTGGTCCGAGCTTCGTCCCTGCTTACAAGTTTGGTATAATTCCTCATCTTTATTTCATTACTTGCCTTTTAACTATTTGTTCTTGTTTATTTACTTAGTTTTCATGTTGAATATGTCTTCTCTTGTTTATTTCATATCAAAGTATTCGTCTTTAATGATTTTCCTTATTAATATGAGTGGGTAGTGTATTACTAAGGTAGATGGGGAGTTAGTGTAGGTTTATAAGTTGATTATGATAATTGGGCATAAAGATTAAGTCTTTTGGTAGTCTACTTGTCTTGTGCACACAAGGTGTTTGTAGAAATGCTTAAATGAGTAGTTTGAGTATTTCCCTTGTTTAATTACTAGTTTGAGCGAGAGCTTGACTTGTAACGTGTTTGTGTGCATTTTGAATGTTTAAGGGGAGGTTAGGGCGAGATCCCGACCGATCCTTAGGCTAGGGCTCGTCTCACACCGAGAGGTGGAGACTTGCCTAGAGACCGTCTTACACCGAGAGGTGGAGATATATCTAGACTTACCATTAGACTAGTTTTAACCCTCGTCATAATCGACCTATACCTACATTAATGAACCCATTCACCTTAGTCTATTTTAACCCTTGTTTAATCTTTTCTTGCTTCATTGCTAGTTTTAGTTATTGTATCCATCTCGTCTTTAGCATTTGAACCTCTCATCTTCGTGCGAACTAAACTAGATAAGAACGAAAATTGATAGCCAATCCTTACAGTCCTTTAGGTTCGACCTCCTTACCCTACTACATTAATTAGTTTGGTATTGAGCATTATAAGTTTTGTTTGACCGCAGGGGAGGGCGACTAACCCCGCCTCAAAATGGCGCCATTGCCAGGGACGGTTTCTAGGATTGATTTTGATTTTTGTTTGAGTTTAGGCCTAGTTCACTTTTATTGCTTTTGAAAAAAAAAATTGAAAAAAAAAGATGTCTTGAAAATGATTTTTAGTTATCATCATGCTCCTGATGACCCATTTCATTTTCATTGGGAAAAAGTTGAGGAATATATTTATGTTTTTTGTTGGAATGTTGAAAGATAAGAATTTTTTCATATAATCTATGATGGAGTTGTTGATAATGTTAGGGACATGATCGAACAAAATTGTGATGGCATGTTTAATTATATGTCTTATGATGAGAGGTGGGACCTTCTTGTTTACTTTGTTTAAAATTCTAAGGCCGACTTTTTTAATGAAGCTAATGTCCAATTTCAACATGCTCCCCCAATTCCCAATTTGTGTAATATGCATGATTACTCATCTATTTGTGATACTTATGGTGGTGAAGGGCATAGTTCTCAAATTTGCCCTTCACATTCTTATTTCTCATCTCATCCCAATATGAATGCAATGTATGATACCAATATTGCGCCTCCTTCTAATGAAAATATGTCAACTTTGATCGTTATCCAACTCCACCTCTTGAACACCAACTCACATCCAAAAATGACAAAAGTGAGTTCGAGTTTATGAGAATTGATGATGATTCATGTTTGAGTAATATGCATTGTTCTCTTGTCAATGATAATTTGAATGATATGTATATGAATGAGCTTGAGCATGTGACATTTAATGTGAATCTTTATAATGCCATTTGTGTTGACAATGTTGTTGGTTGGAAGAATCCTTGGGATGAGTATGCAATTCTTGATATGTCCTTGCATCCTAATATGATGAATGATGATGATGATTTGCATGCCCTTGACTTCTGTTCTGATCCACCTTGTCTTTTATCGATACAACCCTTGCCCTCCTTTTGTCAACCTACACCTAATTGTTTTGATTCTGAGTTGGAAAATTTCAACTTTAATGAAAATGTGTGGTTGAGTGAACCAAGTTGTCTTGGTTTATGTGAATTTGGGAGGATATCGTTTGATGTGGATCATGGGGTGGTGGAGAGAGAGTTAGTTAAGAGGAATGATGAGGAAAATGAATTTTGTGATGCTTCTTTGAAGGAGATTGTGGATATAGAGGATAAATGGGATATTGAGATCGATTTTATTGAGGAACCCCTTCTTGAGAAATTTGAGATTGATTTTGGGATGCATGATCAGACTAGTGAGGAAGAACAAATTGAAAAGGATAAGGAAAGCATTGATTATGATGATTCTTGGAGGGAAGAGAGTGTGATGATTGATTGTGAGGAGGATTATGAGATGCATCTTCTTTACGAACCTACTCTTGAGGAATTTGAGGCTCTTTTTTGTGTTGAGGATGAGTTACTTAAGCTCACCAATGAAAATGATGCAATCTTTGAGGATCTTGAAAGTGAGATTGAGGAAGAAGGCATGCTTGAATTGTTGGAAGTTAAGTGGGATGATGAGCTTATTGAGGATGATAGCTTAGAGGAACCCACCTTGACTAACTCTCGTGTTTGGCATGACTTTCCTACTCTCGTTGAGCATCTTGACTCTCCTACTTCTTGTGAGCACACCATCACAAACCATGATGTCAATGTTAACCTTATTCTTGATGATTCTTATGTGAATGAAGTGTTTGAAATCCCTCTCCTTCATAATTTTAATGTTTTTGAGGTGTCTTCTCCTTCTTTTAGGAAGGATGTGTTTGAAAAGGAAGGGTGGAAAGAAGAAGCTACGGACAAGGAGACTACTCAAATCTCCTATGTTGTTGGATGTCCCAATATCACCCGTTTTTACCATCCTCCTCCCAAAAAGGAGGAAACATTTTATATTGTTGAATTTGAAGTTGACGTGGAGGATGGCGGAAACGGAGATAATTGGAGGAACCTCAAAGATTTGAGATACTATGATGAGGTTAAGGCCATGGGTGGCCTTGTATATAGATTGTGGGATCCCGGATAATTGTTGGATGCATGATTAGGTTTTGCGGTTTCCTTAAAACCGCGCTTCTTGGGAAGCAAGCCAAGCTTTTTATTTCTTTTCGTTCTTTATTTTCTTATTGAAAAATTCCAAAAACATGTTATTTCTTTTCTTCTTCTCCTAGCATTTGGACCATTGAGGACAATGTCCGGTTTAAGTGTGGGGAGGAGATTAGTGTATAGATTATTTTTGAAAAATTCCTAAAAATTAGTCTGTATATAGTTTATGTTGTATATATTGTTGTGTGTTTCCTCTTATCTCCATCCATAGGTGCGCCCCACACCATAAGAAACACGAAATAGGGAAAATGAAGACGCTATGGTGAGATCTTTCCTATTCTCTTCTCCCTTATCTCTTTTTTCTTCTTACTTGTTGTTTGAGGAGGACGGGACGTGTTGATGACGATGTTGTGGATTTTGTTGATTGGCGTGTGTGCCACCTATGTGATGTTAGGATATAGCATTAGCTTGTGTGTTATATAGTCGGTTAGAGCATGTGCATTTAGGTTGTATATATAGATTGCATCATGGCATATAGTTGCATTTAGAAAAATGGTTTTATAAATTGTCTATTTGGAAAACTTGTTGAATGTGCATAATCCCTTCTAGCTACTTTTTCATTTATAAAGTTTTCATCTTAATCATAGAATTTTAGACGCCCTAGGTTGTGTATTTCTAATGAGTTTTGACCCGTCTACTAAAGCCAAGTCAAGAGCTTGCGCTTATTCCATCTCGACAACCCCAATTGATGTGAATACTCCGTTAGTTGAAAGAATTCTTAGGTGACCGTCTTACTATGCAACCAACCTTGATACATTGTTCTTTCACTTCTACTTACAAATAGGAAACAACACAAACAAAAAAAAAATTTGAGTCAAATATCATGTTTCTTGTTTTCGTCGAGGAAATGCAAAACAAAACTTCTAGGGATTCTAGTGGGCCCACATCTAGGGTCCCGCTCGATGCCACTACGGTGGGGATACCCATATTGTTGGTTCCGACCGCGTGTCCTTGACGAAAACCGTGTGCTATCATGTCAAAAATTGCAAGTCAAAAATGCAACTCAAGAAGAAAAAAAAAAAGAAAACCAAAAAAAAAATGTAGAAATGAAAATTTTCCAAGCAATAAGACTTAAATCTCTTTTTCCTTTAACCTTTCTTGGATCATTTACCCTTGAGTTTCATAGTGAGACGGGACGACCCTTGTATCTCATTTAGTTGAGAAACGTGAATTCCATATGCTATTGTGCTTAATAACGTCACGGGGATCTCATTTCCATCTTCCATTTTATCGATCTTGACCAAGCTAATAGTAGACGGGACTCGAAATTTTCATTAGACTTGCACCGCTAAGAGGCGAACACTTTTTCATGCTTTATGATACTAGTGGCTTATAAGGATCATGCATTCATTTAGATAGTTTTCCTCATAGATATTTTCGTCACATGGATGAGGCGCGTGATTATTCTTTTGTTAGATGCATTCTTGTCATGGTCTTACGTTCTTATCATTTGGATATATCGCAAATTTTCCGCAAGCCCCCACTTGCCTTGCAAGGGAGTACATACCTCATTGTATTTCGTTGTGAGTTCAAGGGACGAAGAAGGCCCGTTAATTACCTTTCATCGGATTTTAGTAGTTAGTTAAACTTATTCAAATAAAGTTCTTGTTTTTGCTCACTTACTTACTCGGGAAATATGTCAAGGCAAGGACGAGACGGGATGAGAACCGAGAAACCGTCACAAAACTAAACACAACAAGTAAAGAAGGAGAAAAGGAAAAAGAAAGAAAAGAAAACAAAGAAGAAAAGGAGAAAGTGGAAGGACGGAAGAGGAGCTGCGGCTGGGCCACCCAAACCCTCCAAACTGCCGAAGAAAGAAAGGGGTAATTGGCAGTGGACTCCAGCCGGCCAAGCCAACCGGCAGCCGGCCGGACCGGCTGGGTCATGTATTATGCAAGAAATACGGAGGTTATTGGCAGCCACCAACAGCCGGTTAGGACGACCGGCAGCCGGTCTGACCGGCTGGGGGCGCCGCTTGAAGAGAGGAAGAAAAAGGAAGACGAAGGAAGATTAGAGGGCAACAGCCGGTCCATGCCACCGGCGGCCGGCCGGCCGGCTGGGCCCCCTTTGCCCGCAAACTTGAATTTTTTTCTTTCTTTTCTTCTTTTCACCCCCTAATCCTACTAACCTATAAATACCCCTCTCCACACACAACCCTAGACACAAGAACCCTAGTAATTAATAAGGAATATCTCCCTAATTAGTATTTTAATCTCTCTTAATTAGTGATAATTACTCAATCTCCTAGTTAGTTATTGTTAGATCTTGTCTTTCTCTTAGTTACTATTGAAGATTTGGGTTGTAATTTGAAGACAAGAGGAGACTCTTATTTGATTATCAATCCAAGTTTCAATCTTTCTTACAAGTTTGGTATAATTCCTCATCTTTATTTCATTACTTGCCTTTTAATTACTTGTTCTTGTTTATTTACTTAGTTTTCATGTTGAATATGTCTTCTCTTGTTTATTTCATATCAAAGTATTCGTCTTTAATGATTTTCCTTATTAATATGAGTGGGTAGTGTATTACTAAGGTAGATGGGGAATTAGTGTAGGTTTATAAGTTGATTATGATAATTGGGCATAAAGATTAAGTCTTTTGGTAGTCTACTTATCTTGTGCACACAATGTGTTTGTAGAAATGCTTAAATGAGTAGTTTGAGTATTTCCCTTGTTTAATTACTAGTTTGAGCGAGAGCTTGACTTGTAACGTGTTTGTGTGCATTTTGAATGTTTAAGGGGAGGTTAAGGCGAGATCCTGACCGATCCTTGGGCTAGGGCTCATCTCACACCGAGAGGTGGAGACTTGCCTAGAGACCGTCTTACACCGAGAGGTGGAGATATATCTAGACTTACCATTAGACTAGTTTTAATCCTCGTCATAATCGACCTATACCTACATTAATGAACCCGTTCACCTTAGTCTATTTTAACCCTTGTTTAATCTTTTCTTGCTTCATTGCTAGTTTTAGTTATTGTATCCATCTCGTCTTTAGCATTTGAACCTCTCATCTTCGTCCGAACTAGACTAGATAAGAACGAAAATTAATAGCCAATCCTAACCGTCCTTTGGGTTCGACCTCCTTATCCTACTACATTAATTAGTTTGGTATTGAGCATTATAAGTTTTGTTTGACCGCGGGGGAGGGCGACTAACCCCGCGTCACGGTTCTACAAAAGACCACGACTTTCGATCTTATGGTAATAGAAACAAATGAGAGAATCTTGCAAACTCAAGTAGGCATTTCATCAAACATGTTATAAGCATAGCATGGAGACAAGACAATAATCAACTATTAACCCCAACAAGAACACATTAACTCGTACTAGAACCCATAATCTCCCACATAACCCTAGCAAGATTACTACTCACTCTGATCGGGCCTGTCGCAAGCCCTGGTCAAAGATAATTACCCAAACTTGGCTAATAACAAATTAATGTAATTAGGGAAGGAGAGGTCGATCCTCAGGGAGATGGTGTTTCCTATAGAATGTGAAATGTCTTGCAATTGGGTCTTATCTAACGAGTATCTGGGTTTTGGGGTTTTGGGTTCTAAATTAATAAAAAGCATAAATGAAAACAAAATAAAAGCAAATCAAAACGAAAACAATAAAGCAGATGATGAATTAACAATGATGAAAGGAATTTAGGGAAGTAGGTTCACACATATAGATGAACATATTGATGAAATTGGAGTTAGGATATGCAAATAATTCATTGTGAGTTCGTAAGAATGATGTGTTCATTACAATCATAGATCAGATGGTCTAGCAGGCTTTTAGGCAATTTACTAGATCTTAATCTACCATGTCATGCTTTGTCTATTCAATTCACGTATTTCCACCTTTGAAAAGAGTTCCATTCTAGTCAATGATTTTGATCAGGAATCGTCAACTATCGTTATAGTCCAAACATGCATAGACACGATGTTTTAAAAGCACAATTTCTTTTATCCAATTATCATCTTTTAATCAACCTACATGGCTACCCTACACCCTAGAAAGACGACTACTCACTCATGGTGATGTTTAGATCTAAGATGATGATAATAATAAAAACTAGGATAGACATGTTTATTTGTGTTTGACAATATTTTAAGACTCTCTAATTGGCGATAATTACGACGCTAAAATGACAATCCTATGAAATGAAATGACGATTATAACGATACTAAAATGAATCTAAGATAACATGTAAACAAAATAACAATCAAATAAGAAACATAAAGATTTAAAAAAAAAAGATAAAATAGGAATACCTAGATGACGATCAACAACGATAATGACAACAATAATAGAAATTCCTTGCATAGAATAGTCGATCCACGAATTACAACGCTTGAACCACTTAAAGTAGATTACAAAGATGGAATTCTTATAGATCTAGGATAAGGATTTGATGTAGAAAAGACAGAAATAAACTAAAAAACTAAATACAAAATGAAGAAGAAAATGTTCTAGACAAGAGAAGAGAGGCTAGGTTTCTCTCCTCTTAATCTAGGTTTCTAATCTAAAGAGAAGTGTAAGAAGAGAAGAGAGGTGTGTTGTTGTTGTTGTTTTGTGGTGGCTGAAGCTTCTTATATAGTAGTAGGGTTTCGTGGGGGAGGGGTCAAGCATTCATCACATAGGACAAAAAGGAGGAAGTCGAAGCAAAAGTTTGGATCAGCAGACATACCCGATCGGATACACCACTTACCCGATCGGGTAAGTTGTAATCTTGGTCAATTGACTTTCGTTTCATCTCCCCTTGCATATGACTTGACTTCCATTATCCCCCTTGACCTCTTGAGTCGGGTTTGTTGATAGGGTTTTATGTAAAATGATGACTCCTTCGCCTAACTGATCGATCTTCCGACAACTGCGAAATCGTCTTTACTTCTTCTTTTTTTTGAATCAGTGAACCTTTTTTAAATGCCTTTGACATCGTCAAGCTTGTTTCTTCAAATTGTCGGGTTCTAGGCAAATGCTCGGGAATATAGAAAAAGGGCGTAGAAACGTCACTTTCCCTACAAAACAAGTTAGAACATAGGAATTCGCCTAGAAGACGATATTAGCTCATAAAGTGGCTTAACAAAGCACAAATGACATACAAAACCGAGCTAAAATGAGGGTTAAAATCATACAAATATTCACATATCAAACTCCCCCAAGCTAAACCTTTGCTTGTCCTCAATCAAACATAACAAACAATACCAGGGCAAGGGTTGCAAGCATTGGCTACTACACCATCAAGAAACAAATCTCAATGTAAAACTTTGGAAACATAATGAATCATAACCCAAAAGCAACGTGGGCAAGAGTGATACATAAACATGGCTGAGATTTACATAACGGCGTAGCACAAAGAATTTCACTACAGAATTTCGGCTCTTGCATGATCTTTTGACAAATGGACTCTCACGGCACACTCGAACACTTATGTATGCAAAAGGTGATTTCTTTATGTGTAAATGTTTTTGAGACACTCACCTATCTACGACTTATGAAAATGTGTCCGCAGTCTAATATGGTAAACAAATCAAAACACAAGTCAAAGATCACAATGCACATAGAAAAGAAGCCGAAAAGATAAGAAGAAGGCTTTGGGAAATGGGTGAAAGGTGGACAAACAGTTATGGTCATGTGAAGGTTAGAATGAGCTAGCAACTGACCAATGATAAATGGATACTCAATCCAAACTTTTGATTAATTCCCAAAAGACGAAAAACGAAGCCAGAAGGAACGGATTGGCTTATTTCACACGAAACACAAGAGTGAACTCCTTCTAAACATTGAATTGAAATTTTGAGGAGATACTCACAACTTCTTTTTTTATTTCTTTTTCTTTCTTATTTCGATTTTTTTTCTTTTTCAAATTTTTTTCATTTTTCTATTCTCGTTTTTTTTTTCTTTCTGTTTTCTTAACATAACATCACTTTTTGAACATTTTGCTTCTCCCAAATTCACTTTGTCATCGAGGAACAAAATCTTCTCAAAAGAGCACCCATACACCATAGTCTAGCTACTAGCTCAAAAGGTAGGCAGTTTTTATGTGTAGCTATTATTTTGTGAAGCATTTGTACGAAGGGGCTAATTTTGAGGGGTAATTTAAAATGAAAAAGGCTTCAAATCTTAGTGAATCATGAATGCAATGCTTATAGGAATGAAATGAGAACCATACTTATGCGTTTTGACATGACACACATCACAAGGAGAACTACACACACCTAGATGAGACTGGGTATAGATGTACCAGCCTAAGGAGGTTCTACCTTACAATATATGTAACTTGCCAAATATCAAGATAAAGCGTACTCATCTATAGATTCATTCCATGCCTACTGTGTACAAGACTTCCCCATGCATGCACAATTCAATGAATATTGAATCATTATCTTTTGAAAGCTCTAAATTTGGGAAATGTAACATAATAGCATAGTAAACAAGCAAGCAAAGCAATAAAAGCATTCAATTGTGTTCAACATTGTTTTTTCAAAAATATAAACAACTAAAATGCAAAATGGGAAAATGCAATCCCTCCCCCAAGCTAAACATCACATTGTCCTCAATGTGAGCACAAAGACTAAATATGCAACGAGATGCTCAATGGGAAGAAGGGTAAAAAGGGAAAAAGATGAAAGGAGAGTGAAGCTTACTAGCTAGCGCGGACTCCCCCAAGCTAGTCTTTTGGACCTGACAAGGAAGGTCTTCATAGATTCTTCAAAAACTCTTTCATATGCAAATTAAATCTAACGAAACAGCGAAAAAGGGAAAGCTAAAATAAAATGCAAAAGGAAAGGAAACACGGGTTGCCTCCCGAAAAGCGCTGGTTTAACGTCCCGCTCGACGAATTCTTCCATGAAATCATTTGGTTGGGGATTGACGCTCTATATAGACAATATCTAAGCATCCGATAATGGAATTGCTATAGTAGAGTTTCAATCGGTGTCCATTAACCTTGAATTTTTCACCATTACTAGTCATTATTTCCACATAACCGTATTTGCTTACATATGTGACAGTGAATGGTCCAGACCATCTTGATCGAAGTTTTCCCGGAAAGATTTTTAAACGGGAGTTGAAGAGAAGTACTTGGTCACCGACATTGAATTCTTTTATGATTATCCTCTTGTCGTGCCAACGCTTCGTTTTCTCTTTATAGATCCTAGAATTCTCGTAAGCTTGCAAACGAAATTCTTCTAGCTCATTGAGTTGCAAAAGTCGTCTATCAGCGCTAAGCTTAGTGTCTACGTTGAGTTCTTTGATAGCCCAGTGAGCTTTGTACTCTAACTCAATGGGGAGATGACAGGCCTTTCCATAAACCAACCGATAGGGAGATGTTCCAATCGGGGTTTTGAAAGCTGTGCGATAAGCCCATAAGGTGTCATCGAGCTTATTACTCCAATCTGTTCTGGATTTCGAGACTACTTTTTTAAGATTTTTTTTTAGCTCTCTGTTCGAGACTTCTACTTGACCGCTGGTCTGAGGGTGGTAGGCTAATCCTCGTCTGTGACACACACTGTAACAACCCGTAATTTGAAAGACCGAAATTATATTTGAAAAATAATAAATTTATTTTATTTTAATTTATTAAGATTTATTTGAATTTATGATAATTTAATATAATTATTTTGAATTTATTTGGAATTAAAGAATAGGTTTTACGATTTAACCCCGAACGTCATTTAACTATTCCCGAGTCAACTTAAGTCCCGAAACAAACCCGAAACCCGACTCTTGCATGAGTCACACGCCCCATGTCACCTTTTTCCACTCATATTAGATCTTTTAATTAATTTGATTAAACTAATACAAATATCTAGGATATTTGTAACTTTATCGATCTGTCAACTTAAACTCCGCAAATCGCTTAAAAAACAGACCCGATTTCTTCTACAACCACACGGCTCCCTCCTCCTCTCTTAGGATTAGATATTTTCTTTCTTTTGATTACAATATCATAATATCTAATTAATATCTAGATATTTGATTAAACTATCATAAAACCTAATAATATCTAATTAATTACCATAATATAATTATAAAACCCGAGTCAATCCCGTAACAACAATTTCAAAACCCGACTCATTAATTCCTCTTTAATTACACGGCACAACCACCCCATTACTCACTAACTATCTTTTAATTTTACATTAAATCAACTTAATATCTAATTAATACCTTCTTTAATATAATCAAAATCGTTCTTGGTGTTCTTGAGCGTTCTTGATCGTTCTTGAGCAAAATCGTCATAAAACCTTCGTTACTTGTTCAAATCCGTCCTAACTTATATTTCTAGAGTCTCCTCTTCGCTCTCCATCTCCACGTACGTTTTATTTTCAATTCCGACAAAATCGTTTTCAACACTTTAATTGTTGAAATCAAGTTTTAATTCTAATAATGTTATTTTTGTCATTTCTTATAGGAGAAGATTATGAAGACGAGTTTGGTGACTCGTATAATTTAGAAGAAGATTAGTAGACGGGTTTTTAGTTCTTATTTTGGTGCTACTTGATTTTGTGCTAGCTAAAGTAACG
>JAIUZE010048146.1:0-10753 GCA_022085475.1 Heliosperma pusillum
TTACTAATATAATTTCAGTTCTTAATTGTACAACTTTAAGCATAACTTCAGTCTCTTAATAGTATAACTTCAGTATCTTAATAGTGTAACTTCAGTCCCTAAAAGTGTAACTTCAGTCCTTAAAAGTGTAACTTCAATTTTTAATAATGAAATTTTAAGACATGTTATCTTTAGTCATTACTAGTGTAACTTCAGTCCAAAATAGTGTAACTTCAGTCCAAAATAATGTAAGTTCAGTACAAAATAGTGTAACTTCAGTCCAAATACACCATCAATCATAATAAAATCAAAACATAATAGTGTAACTTAAGCAAAATCATAATGAGATCTAAAAAATAAAAACATAAAAACTTCAGTTTTTAATAATGTAACTTTATTTTTTAAAAAGTAACAAATTCGAAAAAAAAAAACATAAAACATATTAAAAAAAAGTGTAACTTCAGCAAAAAAAAAACTGGGTAACTTCAGTCATTATATGAGTAACTTCAGTTACTAAAAGTGTAACTTCAGTAATTATATGTGAAACTTCAGTAAAACAACAACATTAACCACAAAACAATATGTATAACTTCAGTACAAAAATGTGTAACTTCAATCATTAAATATGTAACTTCAGTCGTTATATAAAAACGAGATCTAAAAAATAAAACATAGATTCAAAAAAAAAAAGTGTAACTTTATTATTTAAAAGTGTAACTTTAAGGCTTAATAGTGTCACTTCAAACCTTAATAGTGTCACTTCAAGCCTTAAAAGTGTAACTTCAAGGCTTAAAAGTGTAACTTCAAGCATTAAAAGTGTAACTTCAAGCCTTAAAAGTGTAACTTCAAGCCTTAAAATAGGACAAAAATCCTTAACACACAAAAAAAAAATTTAAAAGCAAATCTGAAAAAAATAAAAAATAGATCTAAAAAGTAAGAAAACATAAAGACATAAGAAAAGATGGAGAGGAGTAAAAATAAAAACAGAAAAACATAAGAAACACAAAAAAAATGCTTAAGAATTTGAAAAAAGAAAAGGAAAAAAAGTAGATCTAGCACAAACCACCACAACTTCCCTCACCAAGATCCACCACCACTGACTGAGCAGCGGCAGTGGACGTCGGAGGGAGGACATGAGGTGGCTGGTGCGGGAGAAGGAGGCCGAGGGAGTGACGGCGGTCGGTGAGTGAGGGAGGTCGGTGGTGGTTTTGAGTAAGGGATGGTGGTGGTCGGGTTTTGTTAGTGGGGTGGTTGGAGGCGCGCGAGCAGGAGGCATACGGAGTGACGGGAGAGGGGTGACGGCGACCGGAGAGGAGGGGGTGCGGTGGCCGGTGGTGGTGGTTGTCGGTTTTGTGAGTGGTGGGTAGGAGGTGGTGGGTGGTGGGTGGTGAATGAGAAGGAGGGATTATTTGGGTTTTTGAATTATTTAGATGTAGATTTTATTTTGGTTTTTTTTTTTTTTTAATCTGGCCGGTAGACGGCGGTGGACGGCGGTGGCGGCCGGTGGTGGGAGATTTTTGGATTGTTTTTTGGATTGTTTTTGGATTGTTTTTTTTGGGTTTTTTATTTGAGAGTATTGATGAGAGATAAGGGAGGTAGAGAGAGAGTGGGGGAGGTTAAAATGTGAGAAAAAGATGAGGGAAGGGTATAAGTATTAGGGTTTGGATTGGGTATGTATTAGTGGGTTTGATTAGTGGGGATGTGAGAGAAGTGGATTAAACACCCACTAATGACCATTTTCTTGTTTTCATCTCAACCCTTCATTTCCAAGATCCAATGGCTCACAAAAGGACTTATGGACTCACTATTTCTATAAGGACTCACATGATCCTTTCTCTCTCTTTCTCTCTCTCTCTCTCTCTCTCTCTCTCTCTCTCTCTCTCTCTATATATATATATATATATATATATATATATATATATATATATATATATATAGAGGCAAGATCCGGTGAGTCCACCTAAATATTTGAGTCCGTGAGTCCAGCTATACAATATCACAGATTACACAAAACAATATCACTGATTGAACTATACAGTATCACGAAAAAAACCAGCACAAAATGGTTAAAAATATTTTATGTCATACTACTCACGGTTGACGACGACCACCCACCCACCAATAACGACGACATATCCAAGCACCAAGATGACACAAGCAAACAATTATCCGACACTGTCGTCACCCATTATTTATTCTATGTTTTCTCTTCTATCTTCGTATTCCTCCACCCAAACACATCACTCTTACTCGGAGCTCACACCACCCCCAAATATGATAAAAGAAGCTCTATACAATAAACTTCGGTGAAACACCAATAATAGTGACCTTCCGGCATGAAAGGGTGAGAGATTGATGGTGTTTGTCGGAGTTTCGTTAGTGGAATCAATTGGTGTGAAAACAATTATGAGAAAAAAACAGTTAGTAATAGTGCACGAAAAAGTTGTTCAGTGGTGTGATATTGTATAGTATAACCCGTGATATTGTTTAATATAGCTTGTGATATTGTATCCTGGACTCACGGACTCAAAAAGATAGGGTTGACTCACATGATCCTAATTCTATATATATATATATATATATAGAGTAGAGATCAAGAGAGTCCATCACTTTTCTTTGAGTCCATGAGTCCACATCCAAGCCCTTGAAACAAGAAGATGAGTGGCTAGGATTAAAACAAAATGAAAGGTCAAGATTGTGAGACACACCCAATTCATTTTCCGTCAAACCCTAGTACATATACCTTCCCTCACTCCATTTCTCTCGTTCTCACATTTTCCCTTATCTCTCCACCTCCCTTATCTCTCTAAACTCCTCACAAAGAAAACCAAAAAATTCCCTACCATTTATTCTCCTCACTTCTCCGGCTTCCACCCGGCCACCACCACCCTGCCATTACCACTCCCACGCCACCCTCCACTTCTCCGGCTACCACCCTGACCACACTCCTCCACAGCCGACCAGTTTCTCCGCCGCCACTCCCTCCCAGCCTCCTCTCCTGCCCACCACTACGGTCCCTCCTCCTCTCTGTCACCTGTCACGCCGCCTCCCCCACCTGTTCCACCGCCACCCGACTGCCATCCTCCTTCCTCCTCTCTAAACGACCACCGCAATGTTTTAAAAAAAACTAGATCTAAAAACCTTCCCCCTCCTCCACCGCCTCATCTCCCTCCTCCTCCACCTCCTGCCGCCTCCCCTGTGTTCCGTTCTCCCCTTCCTGCAACCACCATCAACAACCCACCAAACAACCATCACCATGTTTCAGATCTAAATAAATTAGATCTCGTTTTATTAAAAATTTCTTATTTTCTTTTAAATTTCTTATTTTTTTTTTGTAATACACCTTTTTTTTAATTATTAGTATTTCATATGTTTTTTATTTTTATTTTATATGTTTTATTTCTAGATCTACTTTGTTTCTTTTCAGATTCTAATTTGTTTTTTTTCACTGAAGTTACATATATAATGATTGAAGTTATATATATGGTGATTGAACTTGCAGTTTTAATAACTTAAGTTACACAATTTTTATGTGTTTTTTTTTAATTTCTTATGTTTTTATATCTCGTTTTAATTTTTTAGATCTTGTTACAGCTTTAATAACTGAAGTTACACCATCTTTCAGATCTCCTTTTAATTTTTTGGTTTTCGTTTTTATTTTAGATCTCTAATTTTTTATTTTTTGTGGTGTTTTTATTTTCAGATTTAAAGTTACACTATTTTGTACAGAAGTTACACAATTATGAACTAAAGTTACACCATTTAAGAGTTAGTTTAGGAGTGAAGTTACACTAATAAGGACTGAAGTTACACTAATAAGGACTGAAATTACACTAATAAGGACTGAAGTTACACTAGTTTGGACTGAAATTACACTATGAAATAATAAAGCATAAAGTTACACTATAAATGACTAAAGTTACACAAATAATATTTGAAGTTTCACTAATAAAAGTTAAAGTTACACTCATAAAAATGCTAAAATTAAATCATATTTTGAGTTGAAGTTACACAAATAATGTTTGAAGTTTCACTAGTAAAAAATAAAGTTACGCTCAGTCAAAATCACATTTTTGTTTAAAGTTACACAAATAAGGGGTTGAAGTTTCACTCGTAATGCTTAAAGTTACACTCGTAAAAAGTTAAAATCCCATAAACATGTAATAAAGTTATATAATTCAAATTTATATAATTGAAATCACAGTTTTTTTTAAAGTTACACAAAAAAGAGTTGAAGTTACACTCGCAAAGACTAAAGTTTCACTCATAAAAAGGCTAAAATCACATAAACTTATCTCAAAGTTACATAAATTCAAATTTATATATTTGAAATCAAATTTAAGTTTAAAGTTACACAAATAAGACTTGAAGTTACACTCGTAATGACTGAAATTTCACTCATAAAAAGACTAAAATCGCATAAATTTGTCTTAAAGTTATAAAAATTCAAATTTATGTAGTCGAAATCACATTTTAGTTTGAAGTTACAAAAATAATGGTTGAAGTTACACTCGTAATGACTGAAGTTACACTCATAAAAGGCTGAAATTACAAAAACTTGTTTCAAAATGATATTGTTACAATATGAAGGTCAAGTGTAGGTGGAATTCATTAAACCCCACCCATTTTAATCTAATCTTGTCCCTCCATCTTGTTCTCATCATGTCCATTCATTTTTGTTCTAATCTTATCCATTCATCTTGTTTTAATCTTGTCCCTCCATCATCTCCATCCAAAGGCTTGGATGAGAACTCATGGACTAAAAAAAAATGGTGGACTCACAAGAACCTATATATATATATATATATATATATATATATATATATATATATATATATATATAGAGAAAGGTTCAAATGAGTCCCTCATATCTTTTGAGTCCCTAAGTCCTCTTATGAGCCATTAGATCTTTCAAGTTGGGTGGTTGAGATTAGAAGCAAAAAGTAACCATTACACTAATTCATTGCTTATACACTAATTAATCTTCTTTCTCTCTCTAGCTTAAAGTTGATGACATTTTTGCATTTTTAGGGTTTAACTTTTGTTTTCAAGGGTAACTTTTGTTTTTTTACAAGTGTGCAGTTTCACAAGTGTAACTTTGATCTTTTACGAGTGTAACTTTAATCCAAAAAAGTGTAACCTTATACTAAAAAATGATTTTACGACAAGATTTTGACATTTTACGTATTTTCAGAGTGTAACTTTAGCCTTTTACAAGTGTAACTTTAATTCATAAAAGTGTAACCTTTTACTAAAAAAATGATTTTACGACAAGATTTTGACTTTTTACGTATTTTCAGAGTGTAACTTTAGCCTTTTACAAGTGTAACTTTAATTCAAAAAAGTGTAACCTTTTACTAAAAAAATGATTTTACGACAAGATTTTGACTTTTTACGTATTTTCATAGTGTAACTTTAGCCTTTTACAAGTGTAACTTTATTTCAAAAAAGTGTAACCTTTTACTAAAAAATGATTTTACGACAAGCTTTTGTTTTTTTACAAGTATGCGGTTTTACAATTGTAACTTTGATTTTTTACGAGTGTAACTTTAATACAAAATAGTGTAACTTTATGCTAAAAAATGATTTTAAGACACGGTTTTGACATTTTTCGTATTTTTAGAGTGTAACTTTACACTTTCGCAAGTGTAACTTTAATCCAAAATAATGTATTTTTATACTGAAGAGTGATTTTACGACAAGTTCTTCATATTTTCCATATTTTTAAAGTGTAACTTTAGCGTTTTACAAGTGTAACTTTAATCCAAAATAGTGTACTTTTATACTAAAAAGTGATTTTAAGACAAGTTCTCGACATTTTCCGTATTTTTATAGTTTAACTTTAATTTTTTTTACAAGTGTACTTTTAGTTTTGAATTATATGGCATCTTATTTTTGAATTTTAAAATTTTAACTAATTTAAAGTGTAACTCTGACCTTTTCATAATGTAACTTTATTATATAGAGAGTGTAACTTTAGTCATTTATAATGTAATTTAATCCTTTTACGATTATAACTTTAGTCAATAATAGTATAACTTTAATATATTGAGAGTGTGACTTTAGTCCATCGAGAATGTAACTTTAGTTCATTGAAAGTGTAACTTTCAGAATGTAACCTTGGTCCTTTAAGGGTGTAATTTCAGTCAACGTCAACAATAACAGCAAGTAAACAACAATAATAATAACCACATCTATTTTTGACATTAAAAAACCGAGATAATACGATTATTTTTTTCAAAAATCTATTATTATATAGTAGATCTAAGATTAAAATCACTAAATAAGAAAAAAAAGTAGATCTGAACAACTAATTTTTTGGGTTTCGAAATTTCTATTACTTTAATAGAAGTATGGACTCTAAGGATATAGTATGTAACTTTAATAGAGAATTTATGTTACTTTAATAAAAGTAAAGACGATATTTGTGACTTTAATAAAAAAAAAAAATAGATCTGAAAAAGAAAACGAAAAAGAAAAAGAAAAAAAAACAAAAACAAATACAAGATCTAAAAAAAAAATACAAAAAAAACACACTAACACCCACCAAAAACGACACCACCATCACTCCATCCCTACCAACCCAAACCTGGAAGGTGTTTTCAGATCTGGAAAAATAGCAGTGAGAAGGTGGGAGGTGGTGGTCGGGAAAGGCGGGAGAGGGAGCCGCAGTGGAGGCCGGCAGGAGCCAAAACCGGGAAAAAAATAAAAGACTTAGAGGGAGGGAGGCGGTAGAGGTGGAGGAGGGTGGTGGCGGAGGAAGGTGGTGGCAGGGGCGTCGGAGGATGGTGGCAGGGGGGACGGAGGATGGTGACAGGGCGTCGGAGGGGAGGGTGGTTGCAGGGGCGGCCAGGGCGGCGGGGGCAAGGTTGTGGGTTGTTATTTAGTGTAGGTTTTTTTGGTGTAGGTTTTATTTGGTGGAGGTGTTGGGTGGTGGAAAAATGAGAGAAAATGGAGTTTTTTTTAGAGAGAAGTTTGATTGTGGGATAAAAATGAAATTGTGTGGGATGAGAGAGAAGTTGTTGAGTGGAAAAAGTTATATAGTGTATTAGGGTTGGATTAGTGGTTAATTAAGTAAAGAAGAGAGAGAGTAGAAAATTAGCTCATTAATCATCTTTTGGGAGCCTAAATCTCAGCCATCCATCTTCCTCATCCAATGGTCCAAAAAAGGACTCATGGACTCAAGATTTTGGGGTGGACTCATTTGATCTCATTTATATATATATATATATATATATATATATTTATTTATTTATGTAAACTTCTACAAGTTTATTACCGTTTATGTATGTTATTTTTGATATGGCTGGGAGAACTCGGAGTTACTCCCCACTGACTGTGGCGTTCATGTTTCATGAATGTACAAGTTGCTTGGCTGGATCTTTGCTTGTTTTTGGGTTCGGGTGTGAGATAGCGAGCGTTGGACTCGACGATTCACCCATACACTTTCTTATCTAGTTTGCTAAACAACTTTTATGTTTGATAACGTTTTGAGAGACTACGTCTCTTTGTAGTATGTTATACTTTAGTTTGTATTTATTTGACATTCCTCGTACTCTTGTTTTGGCATGTAAAAAGTTTCAAAAATATCGTAATTTCCGCTATATAAATTGCCTGCTTGTTATGTTTTATTTCCGTTATCGCGAGGGTTGTCACAGTTGGTATCAGAGCCTATGACGCTCCCGACGCACACACGTGAACCCTAAACTTAAATTACTTGACCTTGAAATAATAAATGAGAGATGGGTAGAAATTAAGGACTTTACTTGGCAGTCTCTTTGTTTATGCTAAGTGTTAGGGCTAACCTTGATTTGTTTTTGTCTCTTATGAAGATAGTTAGACCTCGACTCATAGAGAATTTCATTATAGAGGCTCTTACTCAAGTCCTAAGGAATCAACAAGATGCGGCCAATGCTCAAGGTAACCAAGCCCCTCCCCATAGAGAAGACCATCACCAAGGAGGCTATGCTTGGGTGGCTAGCCAAATTGCTAGGAGCAAGATCACGCCGTATGGTGGAGAACCGGACACTACCGAGCTCTCGGAGTGGTTTCGGGAGATGGAAAAGCAATTCGACTTGTACTAAGTCTGTGAAGAAGACAAAGTGAGGATTGCTAAGCACTTTCTTGTGAGATAAGTCGTCAATTGGTGGTCGATTACTAATCCCACCGCTACTCTTGAAGTCAATTTCAATTGGGAATGTTTCAAGGCTCTTGTTGAGGACCGATTTTATCCTAAGGAGCTCAAACAACAAAGACTCAAGGAATTCATTGATTTCAAACAAGGTGACTTGACGGCTGAAGACTTCACCACTCAATTCAACAAGCTAGCTCACTTTGCACCAAGGCTCATTAAGGATGATGAATACCGAGCTTTTGACTATCGTAATAAGCTTAGTGTTTTGCTCCAAAGCAAAGTAAGGAGAAATTCTACCTCTTTTGGAGAATTGTATGATGATGCACTTTGGGCCGAGAACTCCATGAAGGCCATTAAGGATAAAGAAAAGATGAAGAGTCCCCCTCCTTCCTTCTCACCTAGGCCAAACTTCTATGGAAAAAGGTCGTTTACTCCTCGTCCTCCAATGCCTATGCCAATAAGCGGAGATTCAACCCTCCCCCAAATGAAAATGCAAGGGCTCCCGCTCCTTTCTTGCCCCAAGCTACTTCTAATGTGGCTCATAGGCCTTATGCTCCCCCTCAAGCTCAAGGTCGCTTTTGTAACCGTTGTAGACAACCACGCCACCCCGGTTTTGGATGCTTCAACCGACCTTTCATTTGCTACTTTTGCCAAAAGTCCGGTCACCGTTATGATGAATGCCCCGATTGAAAGTTGCCCCCTCCAATTTCCAAACCCAAGGGATCTATCTATATTCTAAGCCGAGCCGAAGCCGATGCTCATCCGAAGATAATTACGGGTATGTTCTCAATCTTAGAGCAACCGTATCTTATTCTATTTGACACTGGAGCATCCATGTCCTTTGTGTCTTCAAATTATGTTGATAAGTTAACTATAGAGCCTACTTCTAGTGAGGATATCCCCATATCCTTGCCATCCGGAGAAATTATCTCATGTTCTACTCTTTACTCTAATGTCCCAATCTCTATTGCGGGAACCATCTTTCCCGCTAATCTCCTTAAGTTTCCCCTAGGAGAGTTTGATGTAATTCTAGGTATTGATTGGCTAGCGTTGTACCATGCTAGATTCGAGTGTAGAGATCAAAAAATTTATTTAAAGAGTCCTTTAGGAGTTAGAATAACCTATAAGGGATCACATTCCCGAATGGGTGTGCATTTAATTTCTGCAATGAAGTTGGTGGGTATGGTAAGAAAGGGTCACCAAGCATTCTTGTGTATTGTGACTTCTACAACTACCTCCTTACCAAAGATTGAAGACTTACCTATAGTACGTGACTTTGTTGATGTATTCCCCAAAGACTTGCCCGGGATCCCTCCCGAGCGTGATGTTGAGTTTCCATTGATCTTGTGCCCGGATCCGGACCCATAGCTAAAGCTTAATACCGCATGGCTCCAACCGAGTTGAAAGAGTTAAGGAAGCAACTTGATGGTATGATTGAAAAAGGTTTCATTCGACCAAGTGCCTCGCCTTGGGGTGCTCCCGTTCTCTTTGTGAAGAAGAAGGTTGGTTCCATGAGACTTTGTATTGACTACCGTGAGCTGATCCGAATCACAATCAAGAACAAATATCCTTTGCCAAGAATTGAAGATTTGTTCGATCAACTAAAGGGTGCTTCTACGTTTTCCAAGATTGATTTGAGATCCGGATACCACCAAATTCCCGTTTGTGATGCCGATATACCGAAGACCGCTTTTAGTACAAGGTATGGTCACTTTGAGTTTAAGGTGATGCCTTTTGGTTTGACTAATGCCCCCGCTATTTTCATGGATCAAATGAACCGCACTTTTAGTGAGTATCTTGACAAGTGTGTGGCAGTTTTCATCGACGACATCCTTATTTTCTCCATGACCGCTGAAGAGCATGGTATTCATCTTAGGGCCATTTTGGGTGTCCTTCGTCATCAAATGTGGTTTGCCAAATTTCTCCAAGTGTGAATTTTAGTTACCTAAAGTGTCCTTTCTGTTGGAGTAGGTGTCCTCCACAATAGTGCGCCACATGATAAATCTTATTAAGGAATATAATTGAGATATTTATTGACTATATATATGATTAGTCAGTTGATTAACGTAAATCAATAACGGTTGTCTGACTAGAGTTTGACGTTATTGTCGTTTGACGGCGGTGATCAACTGATCCCTTTCGGTCACACCTAAAGGATGAAATCCAAATAGTAACTAATTATTTGTATACGATACAGTTAATTAGTACATTACATATATTCGATATGTACGAGATTTAATTATTAGAAATTGAGTTAAGAACTCAAATTCGATTAAACTTATTTTTCAATTATGCGATAATTGACAAATAAATTTATATCTTATTTTAATACGATTAAATAAGATTTAACTTAGTAATTAATCGTTAAATTACTAAATTAGTTGAGGTTTTGAGATAGAGGTAATTAATTAATTATATTTACAAGGAGTTGTAAAAATAAATTAACTAAGCATTGTGGGACCCATTATATATTGATATAATGGTAAAATATTACTTAAAATGTTAAGTACATATTATTTATTTAATTGAGTCCTATAATTGTTATATGATCAAATTAACACTTAATTATACAAGATAATTAACCATATGATCAATAAGTTTTGTGAGACAAATATCAAAAATCAAAATGGACCTAACTAG